>JAHLWY010006306.1:0-18752 GCA_020002185.1 Paraescarpia echinospica | reverse complement strand
TGATAGATCCAACACACGATAGATCAAACTCATGACAGATCAAACTCATGAGAGATCCATTTCATAACAAATCCAAGTCATGTCAGATCAAACTCATGACATATCCAACTCATGCCAGACCCAGCCCGTGTTAGATCCAAATTATGAGAGATCAAATCAAATCGTGACATTTATAATGCGCCGTTCCAACAATCGTTGCTCACGGCACCTTACAGAATGTTCGGGAAAACAGGTAAGTCTTAAGGTTTGATTTAAAATCAGTGTTTGTCATTGTTGTTGCAGTCAGCTTTTGCGGCAGCAAGTTCCATAGTGTTGGGGCAGCCACGCAAAAGGATCTATCACCCCAGCGACGCGTTGCGCGTGGTACACATAGATGATTGTGTTCACTGGAGCGCAACAATCGAGTTGGCTGACGTCTGTTCAAACATTTGGTGATATACTGTGGTGCACAGCCAGTCAGTGCTCGGTGCGTGAGTAGAAGTATCTTATACTCTACTCTAACTGCTATTGGCAGCCAGTGCAGCTTCATCAATAGAGGTGTGACATGACAGACCTTCCTGGCGCCGTCGACAAGGCGGGCCGCCCAGTTCTGTACTCTCTGCAACCGTTCTAGTTGTTTCACAGGCAGTCGGTGGGGTAATGCATTGCCAACGTCAAGTCTGCTGGTAACAAATGCATGTTTGACTTGTTCTGTCGCTGCAGGTGTTAGATAACGTCTTATTCTTGCAATATTTCGGGGATGGAAAATTGCAGATTTACAGACCGCAGTCACGTGCGTCTCCATCTTCATCTCGGCATCGAACTGTACACCAAGATTCCGTACATTCTGAGTTACAGTGACCAAACAGTCTCCAATGCATAGTGTGCGCAGCTCAATTTTTCTTAGTTGTTGCGCAGACCCGAACACGATGACTTCTGTCTTTGAGTCATTCAACTTTAAAAAGTTTGTCATCATCCACGTCCTGATCTCCACTACACATTCTTCAATACGGACGACAGCCGCAGCAATGTTCTCTTGGTGGGGTTTCACTGGAATGTAGATTTGAGTATCATCCCCGTAGAAATGACACATCAAATTGTACTTGCGAATAATCTTAGCAACTGGTGCTACATAGATGGAGAACAGCTGAGGACCCAGCATGGAGCCTTGTGGTACCCCGTATACCAGAGGACGAGCAGGCGATGTAAACTCATGAAAGATCGACGTCATGACAAATCCAACTCATGATAGATCCAAGTCACACCAGATCCAACTGTTGAGCAATCCACCTCACGGGAGATCCAAATCATGCCAAATCCAACTCATGCCAGATCCAACCCATGTTAGATCCAACCCATGCCAGATCCAACTCCTCTTGAACTTGGTATGTGCCAAGTTCAACATTCCTGTAAGACCATTAATCAGATTGACACCTTACAAAGTCCAAGTCAGTTCTGTTATTATACATTCGTACCATGTAAGGACTACATCAAATATTCGCATACCAGTTTTTGTTGTAGCAAATATATCCCAACTTCACATAGGACCCCTTATAAACTTTGTAGAGAATCATGTACTAGTCTTGCAGAGGATGATGTTCAAGCTTTGCAGAGGATCATGTATTGGTCTTGCAGAAGATCATGTATTGGTCTTGCAGAGGATAATGTACTAGCCTTGCAGAGGATTGTGTACAAGCCTTTCAAAGGATCATGTACAAGCTTTACATATATGGCCTGCCACAGTTGCAAAATTGTGAAATTGAGTTTTGTACCTTTTTGGATTCCACTGGACTTGAGCTTTCAATTGAAATATCTTCAGTAGTTTTTGATTTATTGCTAAAATTGAAGTAAACTTAAAATGTGATGTTATGAGAAACAAGGTCATACTGATTGTGGCTGTTGTTGCATGTCGGTACCACTTGGTGATTGTGGCTTTTGTTGCATGTCGGTACCACTTGGTGATTGTGGCTGTTGTTGCATGTCGATACAACTTGGTGATTGTGGCTGTTGTTGCGTGTAGGGACCACTTGGTGATTGTGGCTGTTGTTGCTTGTAGGTACCACTTAGTGATTGTTGCTGTTGTTGCATGTAGGGATCACTTGGTGATGGTGGCTGTTGTTGCATGTAGGGACCACTTGGTGATTGTGGCTGTTGTTGCATGTACGTACAACTTGGTGATTGTGGCTGTTGTTGCATGAAGGGACCACTTGGTGATTGTGGCTGTTGTTGCATGAAGGTACCACTGGGTGCTTGTGGCTGTTGTTGCATGTATGTACAACTTGGTGATTGTGGCTGTTGTTGTGTGTAAGTACCACTTGGTGATTGTGGCTATTGTTGCATGTAGGTACCACTTGGTGATTATGGCTGTTGTTGCATGTACGGACCACTTGGTGATTGTGGCTGTTGTTGCATGTAAGTACCACTTGGTGATTGTCGCTGTTGTTGCATGTACGTACAACTTGGTGATTGTGGCTGTTGTTGCATGAAGGGACCACTTGGTGATTGTGGCTGTTGTTGCATGAAGGTACCACTGGGTGCTTGTGGCTGTTGTTGCATGTATGTACAACTTGGTGATTGTGGCTGTTGTTGCATGTAGGGACCACTTGGTGAATGTGGCTGTTGTAGCATGTACGTACACCTTATTGATTGTAGCTGATGTTGCATGTAGGGACCACTTGGTAATTGTGGCTGTTGTTGCATGTAGGTACCACTTCGTGATTGTGACTGTTGTTGTGTGTAGAGACCTCTTGGTGATTGTGGCTGTTGTTGCATGTAGGTACCACTTGGTGATTGCGGCTGTTGTTGCATGTACGGACCACTTGGTGATTGTGGCTGTTGCTGTAGGGAGGGCGATCCTGAAGAGCACGGAGACAGTGAAGTCAGGGATGTGGATGACCATCGTAGCAGAACGCAGTCAGCAGGACATCTCACTGTGCATCAATGGCGGTGAGATATCCAACTCATGCCAGATCCAACTGATGACAGATCAAACTCATAAGAGATCCAACTCAAGACAGATCCGTTTCATAAGAAATCCAAGTCATGTCAGATCTAAGTAATGACAGATCCAATTCATGCCAGACCCATCCCATGTCAGATCCAACACATGATAGATCCAACTCATGACAGATCAAACTCATTAGAGATCCATTTCATAGCAAATCTAAGTCATGTCAGATCCAACTAATGACAGATCCAACTCATACCAGACTCAGCCTGTGTCAGACCCAAATCATGAGAGATCCAACTCATGAAAGATCCATGTCATGACAAATCCAACTCATGATAGATCCAAGTCACGCCAGATCCAACTGTTGAGCGATCCAACTCATGGGAGATCCAAATTTTGCCAGATCCAACTCATGCCAGATCCAACCCATGTTAGATCCAATCCATGCCAGATCCAACTCCTCTTGAACTTGGTATGTACCAAGTTCAACATTCCTGTAAGACCATTAATTAGATTGGCACCTTACAAAGTCCAAGACAGTTCTGTTATTATACATTCGTACCATGTATGGACTACATCAAATATTGGCATACCAGTTTTTGTCGTAGCAAATATATCCTAACTTCACATAGGACCCCATATAAACTTTGTAGAGGATCATGTATAAGTCTAGCAGAGGATCATCTTCAAGCTTTGCAGAGGATCATGTACTGGTCTTGCAGAGGATAATGTACTAGCCTTGCAGAGGATTGTGTACAAGCCTTTCAAAGGAACATGTTCAAGCTTTACATATATGGCCTGCCACAGTTGCAAAATTGTGAAATTGAGTTTTGTACTTTTTTTGATTCCACTGGACTTGAGCTTTAAATTGAAATATCTTCAGTAGTTTTTGATTTATTGGTAAAATTGAAGCAAACTTAAAAAAAGTGATATTTTGAGAAACAAAGTAATTTTGACTGATATGGATTTATAAAAGATGGGTTCATAAGTGCATGTATTTTATTAGTTTGGGATTACTTGTCAAGGAAAATAAACTGGACATTGGAATATGAGATTATAAAGTATGCATTTATGCCAAAATCTTGAAATTGATGGAACATGACTTACATAGTTATTCTTGGTTTGTGTTCAAAATAGACCTGTGCGACTTAATACCTGGTTTGCTGTGCGCAGGTCATGTATGAAGTGTTTAGGATATTGATCGGTTATGAACCTTGACATAGAACTATTTATTCTCCAGAACAATGTAGTGTTTGTGGCATTTTCACTATGTGATAGTCAAAGAATTGTTATTTGAATTAAACTAGATACACATTAAAGAGAACATAGTCTGCTACAAGTATATGCACCTAGATAAAAGCGCTACAATGGTTACTATATATTATGTACATAGCACGTCACGCCAGTGCAGTCACATATGTAATTAAATAGTAAATTAAGCAGCAAGAAATAAACTTTGGAGCAAATGTTTAAACAAAGTAAGTTTATTTTTTGTAGTCTAATGGAATCTTGGAGCCATAAACAATATTATATTTCATATATAATAAATTAGGCATTTTATAATGCACAGTATATCTGGATTTAAACCAGCTCAAAGATGGTGCCAATATAAAATGTATAAGAAAAGTGTAGTTAAATTAAGTAAATGAGTTTAATTTTAAACCAATCAGACTAAGCTAAGATAATAATAAGTTAAATCGAGTTAATGAATACATTGAAACCAATGTTGTTACTATATATTTTAACAGTCCTTAGCAATCTTTACAAATTATTACTTCTCATAATTTATTCTGTTTTCCCGTAGTTTGATTCCAGTGATGTGTCATTTATTTTAATAAAACAAAATAGGTTTGAATATCTGTTATGTGCAAAATGGTGGCAACTGAAGACTCCAGTTAGAAAATGGTGATGCAAGATTCCCAACATTTAAACATACTGATTTTTGATCATATTAATAGCTAATTATAGATCATACTTTAACCGATATGAAATTTAAAGCATTTTTTTCAGTTTAAAAATAAAACCCAGGTATTTCTTATATTAGCTGTGGTATGAGTAGATGAATATGGATGAAGTTGTTGACTTCAGAACTGGGAGGAAAGGAAGTCTTGAGATCAGCGGATTCAGCTTTGTAAAGGGAGAATCTGGAGTGGTATTACTTCTGCTGAACAAACGCGGCAACTTGTATATTGGTAAGTTTCACAAATATCTTGTACTTAAAAATGCAGCATGGAACAATCATAGGAAACATGCATGGCATTGCATACAACTGTCCCAAGTTATGCAATCTTCATCAACTGTCTCATATAAATACGTCTTGAAACCGTCTCTTGCGTCTATGAGGGTAGCACCATGATGCACACAAAATACCCAACTAAGCACTTGGTTTCTTACCTAACCATGAAAATACAAGTGACCAAGTGATCCCTTCTGATGGAACAGTATTTTTGTTAGTTTGTGTAATAATTGATGTATCCATTACATCGCGGTTATGCTTACATCACAATTGAATTTTGTACGTGACCTCCGTCAAGCTTTGCTTTGCCAACATTGTTGTTAATGGTTATATATCTGTGAATTACATTGCTATTGCTGCATGACATCTCACAAATGAAACATTCCCACATGCAGTTGTAAATTTAGAAACTTTGCCTTTTCTTTTTGCCATTAAGAAACACTTGTGACCAGAATTTCAACAAAATATTCAAATTGAATGTCCGATACCACCACATGTTTTCTGATGACTTGACAGAGGTTTTGCTAGGCAACAGGTCACGTGTGGATAGGTTAACTGTAGCATGTTTGACCAGTGTTGCCAGAGGGTTGACAGTGGTTGTTATGCTTCAGGCGGCGCGCCTAACCTGGACGGCATGACATTTGGCCAGCACGAGAAGATGCAGGAGGGTTGTGTCAGCAACCTGTACATCCAGGGCAAGGGACCCCTTGACATCACTGCTGTCGCGGTCGGGGTATGTCATGGCGCCTTGACACCCCTCATTGCTGCGACCGTCCAGTTGCTACAGTGTATCTTCGTGCTACTCAAAACCAACAAACTCGAACTTCTACATTGTATATATATCTCTAAATTGTTCTTGTTTCTTTATGTTTTGGGGCTAGTGTTGCAGGCAGTATTTTCTTAAACAAAACATCTATTATTATGTCAACTTTATTAGTTTTATTAACAGAAATGTAACCAATTAAAATTATATATTTCAGCTGGTTGATACTTGATTTAAAACTTATTAACACAACAACAAGAACAAGAAAGTTTATTCACCTGGTTGATATTTGAAACAAAAGAAGTTTTGTTGTCATCTGGTTGGAAAATGTGTATAATAAAAAGATCTATTATATGACTGATGAAATTATTAAGTATTGGAAATCGTGAGAAGTGGCAAACGAAATGTCACGAAGGTGAATGCCTATGCAACAGGAAGGTAGATGTTGGAGTATTGGTTGGTTGGTTCTGCTAGGCCTGATGCTGTAATATGTAATGCTGAAGAGTAGATACTGACTTAGGCAGCATAGCCAAGTCAACCAAAGAGAAACACCCGCTGTATTTTTAATGTTGCAAACAGCATCTAGACAATGTAAACTTGTGTGTAGCTACAGTGATATGAAATGTGTAGATCAGGTCTATGCGAAACAGGAGGTTAAATAATATCTGAATGAATTGTACCATTAGCCTGTAGATATGAATTGTTTGTAATTTGATTTGATTTGTACACATTTTCTAGCAGTAAATTGTTGTCCTTGAATTTTGAAGGTCAGATTCACAAAGCAATGTTGATATGATGGAGTGATAAGGTAATTATGTGCAATCATACCACTAGATCATGCCAACAAAAGTGATGGTCTAATACAAAGTATTTATTGAGCGCATATGTCAAATATGCCAACTACAAATATTGAATATTTTTCCACACAGAAACAGAGTTGAAGGGGAAAGAAATCTTGTGATGTATTTCATTAGAAAGTGCAACATTTCACATATTCCATGCCTGCTTTTGTAGAGTTGGATGAACCATGTGTGGTTTAATGATATATATGTTTAAAATACACCATTGTTGCCTTATATTTTAGATGCCAGTATGTTATAATGAAAATGTCAAAAGCATGAAACATTAGGTTTAAGTAATAAATTATTTAAAGATTTATTGACATGCTCGTCTACCTGTGGATATCTGACCTGGTGAAAACTAGATGCTCATTGGTTCCAAGATGAAAACAGTTTATGGTGTGTAGATCTACATTTAGGTGGGTAATGTTGGATTTTCTTTCATATTGGGGGTAACAAGCAAAGTTCACACGATTCAAATATGTATACTATCAATAGTAACTTGTGTATTATTTATTTTGATATAAAGAAACACACTGTTTCGTCAATGAGAACATTATTTTGTTATTCCCTAACTTGAACTTGTTTCAAACATTTGACATTCTGTAACACTGTCTTTTAAAATTTGTATTTAGGGTTGATTGTGTCGCGCCTCTATGTGGCTGCACCAAAACAAGGTTGTGGATATTTTACATTTTTACCTGTTTTTAACTGTGGAACAGCAGTGCAATTTTAGAGTTGTTTTTATGAATGTCTCGGGTCGAAGGTGGACTGCGCCATTTTAACAAGTACTTAATGACATTTTAGCATTTTTAATCCTTTGGCCGAAGGTCAAAGGGACTATTGCCATCACTCTTTGTCTGCCGTTAGCTGCGGTATCTCAGAAACCGTTCAGCAACTTTTTCTCTAATTTTGCATAGACATATCTTGGGGCACTGCCACTATGCACGAGAAATCTGTATTTGATTGAATCATTTTAAGGGCTCCCTAGGGCCTCCAAGGACCGCAAAACTGGGAAAAATTTAACATTTGGCCTATTTTTTTAAAAACTGTTCAGCAACTTTTTTTATAATTTTGCATAGATGTATCTTAGGGTGCTGCCACTATATACAAGAAATCTGTATTTGATTGAATCATTCTAAGGGCACCTAAGGGGCCCCCAAAGTGCAAAAGTTTTACATTATCTAGTGATGTGGTTTTGAGAAGGGCCCTTGAGACCACCCCCAACACTAGATTTTGTTTAATGTGCCACAAAGTCAGCAGTGTGACTAATCTCTACAGCCCAGTCCATTGAGACCTTGACTAATCTTTAATTGATAGATAGATCCAACTCATGACAGATCAAACTCATGAGAGATCCATTTCATAACAAATCCAAGTCATGTCAGATCCAACTGATGACAAATCTAACTTATGCCAGACCCAGCCCGTGTCAGATCCAAATCATGAGAGATCCAACTCATGAAAGATCCACGTCATGACAAATCCAACTCATGATAGATCCAAGTCACGCCAGATCCAATTGATGAGCAATCCAACTAGTTGCATGGGAGATCCAAATCATGCCAGATCCAACCCATGTTAGATCCAACCCATGCCGGATCCAACTCCTCTTGAACTTGGTATGTACCAAGTTCAACATTCCTGTAAGACCGTTTATCAGATTGACACCTTACAAAGTCCAAGACAGTTCTGTTATTATACATTCGTACCATGTAAGGACTACATCAAATATTCGCATACCAGTTTTTGTCGTAGCAAATATATCCCAACTTCACATAGGACCCCTTATAAACTTTGTAGAGAATCATGTACTAGTCTTGCAGAGGATGATGTTCAAGCTTTGCAGAGGATCATGTATTGGTCTTGCAGAAGATCATGTATTGGTCTTGCAGAGGATAATGTACTAGCCTTGCAGAGGATTGTGTACAAGCCTTTCAAAGGATCATGTACAAGCTTTACATATATGGCCTGCCACAGTTGCAAAATTGTGAAATTGAGTTTTGTACCTTTTTGGATTCCACTGGACTTGAGCTTTCAATTGAAATATCTTCAGTAGTTTTTGATTTATTGCTAAAATTGAAGTAAACTTAAAATGTGATGTTATGAGAAACAAGTTCATACTGATTGTGGCTGTTGTTGCATGTCGGTACCACTTGGTGATTGTGGCTTTTGTTGCATGTCGGTACCACTTGGTGATTGTGGCTGTTGTTGCATGTAGGGACCACTTGGTGATTGTGGCTGTTGTTGCTTGTAGGTACCACTTATTGATTGTTGCTGTTGTTGCATGTAGGGACCACTTGGTGATTGTGGCTGTTGTTGCATGTACGTACAACTTGATGATTGTGGCTGTTGTTGCATGAAGGGACCACTTGGTGATTGTGGCTGTTGTTGCATGAAGGTACCACTGGGTGCTTGTGGCTGTTGTTGCATGTATGTACAACTTGGTGATTGTGGCTGTTGTTGCATGTAGGGACCACTTGGTGAATGTGGCTGTTGTAGCATGTACGTACAACTTGGTGATTGTAGCTGATGTTGCATGTAGGGACCACTTGGTAATTGTGGCTGTTGTTGCATGTAGGTACCACTTCGTGATTGTGACTGTTGTTGTGTGTAGAGACCTCTTTGTGATTGTGGCTGTTGTTGCGTGTAAGTACCACTTGGTGATTGTGGCTATTGTTGCATGTAGGTACCACTTGGTGATTATGGCTGTTGTTGCATGTACGGACCACTTGGTGATTGTGGCTTTTGTTGCATGTAGGTACCACTTGGTGATTGTGGCTGTTGTTGCATGTACGGACCACTTGGTGATTGTGGCTGTTGTTGTAGGGACGGCGATCCTGAAGAGCACGGAGACAGTGAAGTCAGGGATGTGGATGACCATCGTAGCAGAACGCAGTCAGCAGGACATCTCACTGTGCATCAACGGCGGTGAGATATCCAACTCATGCCAGATCCAACTCATGACAAATCAAACTCATAAGATATCCAACTCAAGACAGATCCGTTTCATAAGAAATCCAAGTCATGTCAGATCTAAGTAATGACAGATCCAATTCATGCCAGACCCATCCCGTGTCAGATCCAACACATGATAGATCCAACTCATGACAGATCAAACTCATTAGAGATCCATTTCATAGCAAATCTAAGTCATGTCAGATCCAACTAATGACAGATCCAACTCATACCAGACTCAGCCTGTGTCAGATCCAAATCATGAGAGATCCAACTCATGAAAGATCCATGTCATGACCTCCATCAAGTTTTGCTTTGCCAACAATGTTGTTAATGGTTATATATACGTGAATTATATTACTATTGCTGCATGACATCTCCTAATTCAAATATTCCCACATACAGTGGTCACTTTACAAATTTTGCGTTATATTTTTGCTATAAAGAAACACTTTTGTGACTAGAATTTCAACAAAATATTTGATGGAATGTCCGAACCCACTACATATTTTCTGATGACTTGACGGAGGTTTTGCTAGGCAACAGGTCATGTGATGGAGAGGTTATCTGTAGCATGTTCGGCCAGTATTGCCAGAGTGTTGACAGTGGTTGTTATGCTTCAGGTGGCGTGCCTAACCTGGGCGGCATGACATTTGGTCAGCACAAGAAGATGCTGGAGGGTTGTGTCAGCAACCTGCACATCCAGGGCAAGGACCCCTTGACCTCACCATTGACGCTGTCGGGGTATGTCGTGGCGCCCTGACACCCCTCTTTGCTGCAGCCGTCCAGTTGCTACAGTGTTTTTGTTTCTTTACGTTTTGGGGCTAGTGTTGGAGACAGTTTTTTCTTAAACAAAATGTATTATTTTGTCAGCTTTATTAGTTTTATTAACAGAAATGTAACCAATTAACATTATATATCTCGGCTGGTTGATACTTGATTTGAAACTTATGTTGCGAACAGAATTAGGAGGTTAACTAATGTCAGAATGAATTGTACTATTAGCCTATAGAGGTGAATTCTTTGTAATTTTACTTTATTTGTATACATTTTCTGGCAGTAAAATATTGTCTTTGACTGTTGAAGGGCAGATTCACAAAGCAATGTTAATACGAAGGAGAGATAAGGTAATTTTTTGCAATCATACCACTAGATCATGCCAACTGAAGTGAAGGTCTGATACAAAGTATTTATTGTTCGCAAATACCAAATATGCCAAATACTTATTGAATATTTTTCCACACAGAAACGGAGTTGTTACAACATTTGACACAGTCCCACTGATATCTATTTATAACAGACAGACAGACAGACAGACAGTATTTTTTTTGACCATCATAAGCACATAAATTACAATATAATATTCATTGTAAGGTCAGGGAGGCTCCCATTAAGACAATTATATGCAGCTATCATGGAAGCCACCCTACTGATGTAACTGGATAGTGGACTTTGCCCTGATCACTTACTAGGCTGTGAGTGGAGTGGCCAGCTGTAAATGTGTGTATTGGTCTAGCCTAGTTAATTTTCTTTAGTGTACCTTTTGTTCTCAGATAATCTGTCCTCTTAGTTTTACAAATGAAGGCATAATCTGGCATAACTTGATACGTTTTTGTAGCAGTACATTTGCACTTCCAATGTATCATTGCAACATAACATACACACAGTATGTAATATTTCCATGCAATCCATTTGCATATATAATGTAAACCTTCAACAGCAGTTTTCTTCATTTTCACTTTTTGACCCCTACCATGTTCAATGTGCCATAAGTTCGCCAATTTTTGTAGCAGTCATAATTTTTGAAACGGTAAAAGCACCCTACCCAACCTTTAAAAGAATGAAAGAAAACAATGTTACAATTTTTCTGACTTATCACTCATTTGGTCAGCCGGGGTCACATATTGACGTATTAGTCCAAACGACTTCAGGGCCACTTGGCCCATTTTTGTAATAAATGTCCTTATCTATTTATTATATATATGTGTTAATGTTTTTTAACAATCTTATTGAGTACATTCCATGTTCTAGTATTGTGATGCACCTCTGAATTATTAATTACTATATTTATGGTGCAGAAGAATGCTGTTGAATTATTATTATAAGACAATATTCATTATTACAGAGAATCCATTGTTAAACTTAAGTGGAGACACCCCAGTCTGAAAAATTCCCAGTACGACACATGGTGACATTGTTTCCTTATTTCCCATGTAATTATCTTCGTATTATAATTTTTCATAAATTTATTATATTTATTATTTATATATAATGTATATATATATATATATATCAATGATCTTAATGGGTACATTCCATGTTTTAGTATTATAATGCACCTCTGAATGGTGGAGTGGAGACACCATACTTTTAACTATTTTTTTCTAAAAAAGCTGATCAATCTCATCAGAAATAAATTGTATGAAGTTAGTATATTACTATCGTAAATAAAATGTCTCATGAAAAGAAATGTAAAAAAAACTGTTGATAGCAGTGACAAGAAAGTATCCCAGTGAATGGCAGACATCAACTGGATGTTCCCTTAGTTTTTCAAATGGTTCAGTATCAGATATATAATATATCACCATAGTTGTTATACTGGTTGGGTGGACTAGTGAATTATGCTGCGTATACAGAGCAGCCTTGTGTTGTAGAAAGAAGAAGTTCCGCATGATCAAGTTTGGCACCAACGTTGATTTGTCTAATGAGAAGAAAGGCACAACTCCAGGAGTTGTGAAAACTTCCTGCCTTCACACGAGTAAGTCTCCCATTGTCTCCCTCATTCCCTCCCTCCCCTCTCCCTCTCTTCCTCCCACTCTCCCTCCCCTCTCCCTCTCTTCCTCCCACTCTCCCTCCCTCTCTCCCTCCCTCTCGCTCCCTCTCTCCCTATCTCTCTCCCTCCCTCTCTGCCTCCCTCTCTCCCTCCAACCATCCCTCCCTCCTTCCTTTTCACACAGGTTGTAGCCGCCAGTAACATGTGCCTCTGTAACCGTTACAGGTTGTAGCCGCCAGTAAAATGTGCCACTGTAATCGTTACAGGTTGTAGCCGCCAATAATATGTGCCACTGTAACCGTTACAGGTTGTAGCATCCAGTAACCTGTGCCACTGTAATGGTTACAGGTTGTAGCATCCAGTAACCTGTGCTAATGTAACAGTTATAGCCGCCAGTAACATGTGCCACTGTAACCGTTACAGGTTGTAGCAGGCAGTAACCAGTGCCACTGTAACCGTTACAGGTTGTAGCATCCAGTAACCTGTGCTAATGTAACAGTTATAGGTTGTAGCAGCCAGTAACATGTGCCACTGTAACCGTTACAGGTTATAGCAGCCAGTAACATGTGCCACTGTAACCGTTACAGGTTGTAGCATCCAGTAACCTGTGCTAATGTAACAGTTATAGGTTGTAGCAGCCAGTAACATGTGCCACTGTAACCGTTACAGGTTATAGCTGCCAGTAACATGTGCCACTGTAACCATTACAGGTTGTAGCAGCCAGTAACCTGTGCCACTGTAACCGTTATAGGTTGGTTGTAGCATCCAGTAACCTGTGCCACTGTAACCGTTACAGGTTGTAGCAGCCAGTAACCTGTGCCAGTGTAATCGTTACAGGGTGTAGCATCCAGTATCCTGTGCCACTGTAACCGTTACAGGTTGTAGCATCCTTTTACCTGTGCTAATGTAACAGATATAGGTTGTAGCCACCAGTAACATGTGCCACTGTAACCGTTACAGGTTGTAGCTGCCAGTAACATGCTGAGTCACATTGGCCACAAGATCCTTGGAATGAACATAGTGCTGTTCTACATGAAGGTGCCTGGGTCCCGCACTCCTGGTAGGACACTCGTTGTTTCACAACATTTTGTTCCTCAAACCAAACTAACACTTGCTTGTCCCTGTTAATGATTTTGTTTAATGATTCTTGTATGTCGCACCTCTAAGCTCAAATTCCTTCAGGGGGATATTGGCATTATCAACATTTATTTTATTATTGTTAGTTCCCTTGTAATTATCTTCACACTGAATGCCCCATTCCTCCCAGGTGCAGGGGTATGTTTAGGGGGGCATGACCTGTTTTGGCAATTTGTTTTCCTTGATAATTTGTTGGACTGCTTTATTTTAACATGAAGAAAGAATAATTATAATCATAACAATAACAAACTTCTATAGTGCCTGTATCATCGCAGGCCTCAGCTCAGATGTGCAACATGCAAGAATCAAAGCAAAAGCAATGGACTGCCCAAGATTTACACTGTGAATGAATTAGTTCCAGATTTTCATGTGTGGCCATTGTAGACAGTCTTTCATTAAGGAGAGGTGTCCACTGAGTACCTGCATAAATTTATACAGTCTGAATGATTTATCTTCCAATACTGGGGTATAACCATAGAGTAAAACAAAATATGAAATACATAATCCTTGTTAAATGTGTGTATCAATATTATGCATATTTGAGAGAAACGAATGACAAGTGCTTGTGGGACTTGGGTGGAGCGCCGTGGTGCAGTGGATAGAGCTTCAGACTCTCGACCGAGAGAACCCGGGTTCGATTCCTGTGCAGCAATGTCAAACCTTGGGCAAGTTTGTTCACTCTACATTGCTCTAGTTCACTCAGCTGTATGAATGAGTACCTTGCTCTAGACAGTGGTGGATATTTAATTTAATTGCAGTGTGGCTGGATGCTTCCTAGAGAAGACGAGATGGTGTTCGATTGAACAGATCTGTCAGGAAGTAAAGTGTAAAGCGCTTTGAGCAGTCCTTTTTTAGTGCTTGAAACGTTATTTGAGAAATCAGCAAAATTTTGTTTTATGTTTTCTCGATAGGCCACCAGGAGAACTTGAATTACGCCGCAGTGAACAACAACATTGGGCCAGGAGACTGTGAATGGTTCGGGGTGCCAGAGAGGTACTGGGGCGTCATACACCAACTGTGTGAACAGTGAGTGGGGGTTTGGGGCATCATACACCAACTGTGTGAACAGTAAGTGGGGGTTTGGGGCATCGTACACCAACTGTGTGAACAGTAAGTGGGGGTTTGGGGCGTCATACAACTGTGTGAACAGTAAGTGGGTGTTTGGGGCGTCATACAACTGTGTGAACAGTAAGTGGGGGTTTGGGGCGTCATACACCAACAGTGTGAACAAATAATTGGGGTTGAATATACAAAACTGTTCACATAGAGTATGATATTTTTTTAATAAATTTCTTATATTTGAAAACATACTGCAGGGAATCAGCAGGGCCATTTAATTAAGGTTTGTATTCAGTTACATCAATCCCTAAGTTTAACTGGCGAAGGATATTATCAAAGCTACCGGTATGTAAATCAATGTTTATAGTTTTATAGGACTTTTAATATCTATGTGGTTTACTCAAAGTAATCTTTCATTTTGTTTGTGTTAGTAGGAATGACATCAACTATTTGACCGGGTCGTGCTTGTGTTTGTAGGAATGACATCAACTATTTGACAGGGTCCTGGTTGTGTTAGTAGGAATGACATTGACTATTTCACCGGGTCCTGATTGTTTTTGTAGGAATTACATCAACTATTTGACTGTGTCCTGGCTGTGTTTGTAAGAATGGCATCAACTATTTGACTGGGTTCTGGATGTGTTTGTGGGAATGGCACCAATTATTTGACCAGGTCCTCGTGTTTGAAGCAATGGCATCAACTATTTGACCTGGTCCTCATGTTTGTAGGAATGTCATCAACTATTTGACCGGGACCTGGTTGTGTTTGTAGGAATGGCATGAACTATTTGACCGGGTCCTGTGTGTGTTTGTAGGAATACCATCAACTATTTGACTGTGTCTTGGTTGTGTTTGTGAGAATGGTATCAACTATTTGACGGGTCCTGGTTGTGTTTGTAGGAATGCCATCAACTATTTGACCGTGTCTTGGTTGTGTTTGTGAGAATGGTATCAACTATTTGACCGGGTCCTGGTTGTGTTTGTAGAAATGGCATCAACTATTTGACCGGGTCCTGTGTGTGTTTGTAGGAATGGCATGAACTATTTGACCGGGTCCTGGTTGTGTTTGTAGAAATGGCATGAACTATTTGACCAGGTTCTGTGTGTTTGTAGGAATGCTATCAAGTATTTGACCGTGTGTTGGTTGTTTTTGTGAGAATGGTGTCAACTATTTGACCGGGTCCTGGTTGTTTTTGTTGCAATGGCATCAACTATTTGACCTGGTCCTCATGTTTGTAGGAATGTCATCAACTATTTGACCGAGACCTGGTTGTGTTTGTAGGAACGGCATGAACTATTTGACCGGGTCCTGTGTGTGTTTGTAGGAATGGCATGAACTATTTGACCGGGTCCTGGTTGTGTTTGTAGAAATGGCATGAACTATTTGACCGGGTCTTGTGTGTGTTTGTAGGAATGCCATCAATTATTTGACCTTGTCTTGGTTGTGTTTGTGAGAATGGTATCAACTATTTGACGGGTCCTGGTTGTGTTTGTAGGAATGCCATCAACTATTTGACCGTGTCTTGGTTGTGTTTGTGAGAATGGTATCAACTATTTGACCGGGTCCTGGTTGTGTATGTAGCAATGGCATCAACTATTTGACCGGGTCCTTATGTTTGTAGGAATGGCATCAACTATTTGACCGGGTCCCGGTGGCCAAATCTGTAGGACCAGTTTGAGAATGACGTTCCCGTCTACCGGTTCATCCAGAAGACCGGTGACCTTGTGTGGGTCAACGGCGACACCGTCCACTGGGTTCAAGCCATTGTAAGTGACCACAGCCGGCTTATGTAATCATTATATTGTTTCTCTAACTTTGGAGCTTTGTAAGTTCATCCGCACCATGGCGCCAACAACGTCCACTCCCCTGTTTCTAGGTTGCCTAGCTTCCAGGCCTCTTATTTAGCAATTGGCTGTGTACTTCGAGAAAACACACAGGTATTTATTTAGAGTTACTTTCTTTTCTACGGTGTACAGATTATGTTGTCAGTCATTCCCCTACAAAACACTAACAATTTTGCAATTTAATACCCACTTTGTCATGTCAGGTCAAATATGATGCATCATTTTTTTTCTGTGCTAGGTTCTCATTATCTGAGTTTAAATATGTTGATGATTAACGTGCCGCAGCAAACTGGTTATTACGCCGCACATGAGAGCCAAAAATAGCTGTCTAAATCACATCAACGTTTTGATTTGGGCAGACACGTCTCCCGTATAATTTCTTCTTTCAATGTCCGGGATATTTTCCTTGACAAATAATGCTAAAGTATTGCAATACTAAACGATGGTATGAGCAATGGTTTTTCCACACATCCCAATTTTAAACAAAATGTAATCTTTGCTTAGTTTTACCAATGAATAAAAAATACTGATGTTTCAACAAATTAGGTGTGATTTTAATGCTTATAATCTGTTTAATCCAGAAAAAGGTGTAATACTATATTTTATAATTGTTCAACTTAATACCCACTTTGTCATGGCTGGTGACATACTGTGTAAAAAGACGACTAATTCTGCCAATAATATGTATAAAAATGTTGCAATTTAATACCCACTTTGCCGTGGAATGTCAAACATGTAGAGAGACGAATCTTTCTGCCTTCCATTGACACATGACATGACAGTGTCGGTTTGTGTGTGTGTCGACAGGGCTGGTGCAACAACATCGCGTGGAACGTGGGACCGTTGACCTTCAAGCAGTACATGCTGTCAGCCGAGCGCTACGAATACAAGAAGCTTCAGCTGTGCAAGTCGCTAGTTCCCATGGTGCAACTGTCGTGGAACCTCGCATGCAACATCCACGTCACCGACGCGAGACTACAACCTCATCAAGACATGTCTGTGTCACTCTCTCCGACGTAGTCGCGTCGTCATCGACTACGCCCACTCTCTAGGCAAGGAGGTGAAGTTCTATGGACACGCAGAGAATGAGGCGGCGCACTACTGAAGCAACTGCGAGGTTGGTGTCACACAAAATGATGCATCATGTAAATTTTATATATAAAAAATCTCATTGATGATATATAAAGGGGTGTTCTCGTAAGTGTAGTTTTTGTATTGGTTCAAACCACCACCAGTACCTGGTGTTGGGGCTTTAGGTTTTGAGTGATCCGAAATCTTTGTGAACTTATACGGCCATATTTGTGAACTTATGTGACCATCTTTGTGAACTTATGCGACCATCTTTGCAAATTGACGCGACCATCTGTGTGAACTTATGCGACCATCTTTGTGAACTTGTGCAACCATCATTGTGAACTTGTGCAACCATCTTTGTCAACTTGTGTGACCATCTTTGTGAACTTATGTGATCATCTTTGTGAACTGGTGCAACCATCTTTGTGAAATTATGTGACCATCTTTGTGAACTGATACGATCATCTTTGTGAACCTTGCAACCATATTTGCGAACTTATGTGACCATCTTTGTGACAAGAGAGTTACCACCTCCTGTGAGGTGAATTAGAGCACCTTTGGGTGGCCAGTATGTTACAATAGATATAGTCTACACTGCATATTATGATTTTACAATAACAACCAACAGACAATCTCCCTTTATATACTCAAAAATGTTATGATCATAGAAATCACTTCTTGAAATGATTTCTTTTGTGGTAGTGTATTGACAATGCGTATTTATATATTTTTTTAAACTGTCGGGACTTTACATAAAATAGCCAATCAGATTCTGAATTTGATGTCATGTGATGTGAGCTTGGCATTGCTACCACCAGGTGGAGGTGTTCAACATCCTGTTTGTTATGGAGCAAGACAAGAAGCACGTGGTCGAGTGTCTGGAGTGTGCGAGACGCGCCAGTAACATCCTCGACGGCTTCGTTGTTCTCAGTCACTACAAGATGGACGACCTAAAGAGCGTCTACGACAACTTTCACCTCAGTACTGCTGCCACGACGATTGGTACTGTCGCTACGACGACTGGTACCGCCCCCACGACAACTTGTATTGTCGCCACGACTGGCAATGCGGTGAGGATTTCTCCTTGTTCTTGAGCTTGTGTTGAAGTCTCCCTCCTCTGTGGCCTATTCTCTATCAGC
>JAHLWY010006305.1:0-38621 GCA_020002185.1 Paraescarpia echinospica | reverse complement strand
TGCTACAACCTTTTCTAGTATTTTGGAAATAAAGCTGAGGTTAGAAATAGGTCTATAACTGTTTAGGTCTTGTTTAGGCAGAGATGACTTCTTGAGAAGTGTTGTGCCATGGGTATTTTTGAAATCATCA
Organism: Paraescarpia echinospica; assembly: GCA_020002185.1. NCBI lineage: Eukaryota > Metazoa > Annelida > Polychaeta > Sabellida > Siboglinidae > Paraescarpia > Paraescarpia echinospica. Next base: position 38,491 of record JAHLWY010006305.1, on the reverse strand, counting down.
GGAAAAAAGCCAGAGCAAAGTGATGCATTTATAAAATTTGCTATAGGTCCAATTAGTGTATCGAGACATGCTTTTAGTGGTATTTTTGGAAATGGATCAAGTGCACAAGATTTATTTGGGGGGACATAATTATTTTCCTAACTTCATCAACTGTTGCAAGTTCAAATGATAGAAGTAGAGAATTTACTCACAAGTCCATACTAACATTACTTAAATTATGATGTGGGAAAGCAGAACGAATAATACTGATTTTATTCTTAAAGTGACTAGAGAACGAATCACATAGAGACTTAATTGATACATGATCAGGTAGCGATGGAGTAGGCCGTCTGTGTAGAATGTTATTGATGCAGTTCCATAACTGACGCTGGTTATCAGACTTATTTATGCCCATATTTGTAAAATAATCTGATTTAGCTTTAGCCATTTGTCTGTTACAGAGGTGACATTGCTTAGAATAGCGCGATCTATCTAATGGCGAGTGCGATTTGCACCATACACGCTCTAGATAACAATGACGCCTTTTAGATAGTATAATTTCGGAAGTCATCCATGGAGCCAGTGACCTTTCTGACATACATTTGGATTTTATAGGTGCATGTTTGTTAAGTAATGCATTGAGTACTTGACAGTACTGTTTATATAATTCAGATTGATTTTTTTGATCTGTGATAAGGTTGGATATAAGGATATCAGCCATTAAAGCTGTAATGTCAATCCTGTGAATGGCTCTGTAAGACATATTGTGTTTCGACTCTAATGGGGTTATAGAAACATTAACAATGACAGTGTGGTGGTCTGATAACCGATCTGAAACAGTACGTGCTTGGATATTATCACAAGTTGAATGGGTTATCAAGAGGTCAAGCCAATGGCCATGTATATGTGTCGAAAAGGTAACATGTTGTTTCAAATCAAATGTTGCCAGAATATCATCAAACGTAGTTGTAGTTGTAGAAGGTATATCCAAATGTAGATTCAAATCACCAAGAATGTAAAATTCTGAATGAATAATTGCCAGATTTTTCAACATATCCTGAAAGTCTTCAAAGAAATTTGCCGGATGTCCTTGAGGGCGATAGATACAAACAAAGTATGCGGAGAAAGAAGAATCTTAAATTTCAGCACAGATGGACTCAAAACTGGAGTATTTAGGGTTGGAATGTAATTTAACTTTGAACTGCTGTGATATTAGAAAGCCAACGTCACCTCCACGATCGGCTAAACATGGTCAATGGTGAAAGGTGTAACCAGAAGGGGAAACGTCAACAATGCACGCAGGTGTATCATGTGGTCTGAGCCAGGTCTCAGTTACAGCAAGAATGTTGAGGCTGTCTTATCTTGTACAGATTGAACGTTTATAGTGGCCACCCGAATGTTTCATCTAACAGCTGGCCCAGGATTGAAACTTACATCTCCTGCTAGTAATAACATTATTGCTAATTTCAATATTGGCATAGAGCGGGGGACATCTCAATCAAAATATATTTTAGCTTACTTCCCAGAGGCTGCCAACGACTATTTCATGTATTCAGAGCAAACTGTTGATGTGTTTGTTGCTGTCTTGTGTGAGATAAGGTAGTATAGCTGTGGAGGTGTTGACATGTTCCCTGTCTTCCAGGAGACTGTCCGATGATGAACATCCCAGGCTATACATTCCCTGAGGAAGGATTCCTCTTGGAAGATGTTGAAATTATTGAGTATGTCACTTTTTATTTTACCATCAGTATTAATTTCTGTCATACAGGGCAAAGTTGGTGGATAATTGAAAGGGTCATACAAGTGGAAGTGATAATATGTGCATGATGTATATGTCAAAAATCACGTTAAAATTTCATTTTATTTCATTTTGAGAAACTCCCCAAAATAAACTTGTGTGGTTGTAAGTACAAACATATTATTGACATTCAAACGGGTTTTTTGTAAACAAATGCATATTAAGTTTGATACAGCTCCATAAACATTGTGCTACAATGTTGAAAGACAACAAAAATCCATACTGCATTTTGGCACGACCCCTTCACCAAACATAAAACCATCCCGTGCAATTTTGGGTAAACACAAGTCGGGTTCATAGCCAAGTTATTGCTTTGTAAGTATTGTAGTTTTTATAAAAAGTTACAAAAGTAATACTTCCTGGTTGTTACCAGTAATACAAGTGTCACCAGATGTTTTTTGCTTAGTAATGTTACTTTTTTTACTGGCATGTGGCTTATTTCAACACAATTTGACAGACACTTCTATTACTGAGATAAAACTGCTAACAAATAAATATACTAAAATATTGTAAAACTACTTTAAATATATTCATTTATAGAAGCGGCTCTAAAAGTATGACCATCAATATTCACACAAAAAGAAGAGTGCAGCGTGTGTTTTCTTTGGGTTGTCTTCTTCACTACTTGTTGGTGTCTCAGAAACCGTTCAGTAACTTTTTCTCTAATTTTTGTGTAAACATATCTTAGGGTACTGCCACTATGCACGAGAAATCTGTATTTGATTGAATCATTCTAACGGCACTTCAGGGGCCCCAAAAATGCAAACGTTTTATATTATCTACACCACCCCAACAGTAGATTTTGTGTATTGTACCAGAAACAGTGCCCAGCCTCACTCCACTCTGCATTGTTCCATTGATACCTTGACTAATCTTGAATTGGTCACAAGCAGAGCAGACACATTTAACCCCTGTTAAACTGAACAGTTGCCTGCAGCTTTTAAAATGTATCTTCAAAACTATCGATTTTCTATAATTGCAAGTTGTGCTTATTTTTATGTTCATTTAATTATTATAAAATGGTGTGACTGTGTGTCTATTGGTTAAAGATGTATTGTCACCTGTAGGTAACAAACATAGAAAATTATTATTCTGGAAAATTATAGAGTGAAATATCCCACACTTTATTGATATCAAATGCATTCTACTGTTCTGTTTAGACTTGCCATGCCTTGTGTAGACATGGTACTATGTAAATCAATTGTTTCAATATAGACTAATATTTACAGATTCACTATATAGTTGACACCTGAAAGAACCATTAGCAGAGTCAACATAGTTCCGCTATACACAAGAAATCTGTAATTGATTGAATCATTCTAGTGTCATCAGCATATAGTAAAACATACATTTTCAAGAAAATGTCTACATCATCATCACTAAGGTTGTTGTAAATTTCAAGTCAAGTCCCTTATAATTATGACTAACAGTGTTCAAAATTATTCAGGTAAGTAGCAAATAACAAAGGAGACAAGTTTTGATAACAAGTGAGAAGAAGGCTGACACAGCCTGGCCCTGTTTTATACATGATTTAGCATTTTTGTACATGTTGTATACAACTTTCAACACATTACCATTAATACGGCATGAAATTATCTTAGACCACAGTGAGGACCGGTCTACTAAATCAAATGCTTTCTTATTAGCACCCTACCCAACCTTTACAAGAATGAAAAAAACAATGTTACAATTTTTCTGACTAATCACTCATTTGGTCAACCGGGGTCACATATAGACGTATTAGTCCAACGGACTTCAGGGCCACATGGCCCATTTTTTTTCATAAATGTTCTTATCTATTTATTGTATATATGTTTTAATGTTTTTTAACAATCTTATTGAGTACATTCCATGTTCTAGTATTGTGATGCACCTCTGAATTATCAATTACCATATTTATGGTGCAGGAGAATGCTGTTGAATTATTATTATAAGACAATATTCATCATTACAGAGAATCCATTGTTAAATTTAAGTGGAGACACCGCAATCTGAAAAATTCCCAGTACGACACATGGTGACATTGTTTCCTTATTTCCCATGTAATTATCTTCGTATTATAATTTTTCAGAAATGTTTTTATCTATTTATTATTTATATATAATGTATATATATATATATATCAAGATCTTAATGGGTACATTCCATGTTTTAGTATTATAATGCACCTCTGAATGGTGGAGTGGAGACATCATACTCTTAAATATTTTTTTCTAAAAAGCTGATCAATCTCATCAGAAATGAATTGTATGAAGTTAGTATATTACTATCGTAAATAAAATGTCTCATGAAAAGAAATGTCAAAAAACTGTTGATAACAGTGACAAGAAAGTATCCCAGTGAATGGCAGACATCAACTGGATGTTCCCTTAGTTTTTCAAATGGTTCAGTATCAGATATATAATATATCACCATAGTTGTTATACTGGTTGGGTGGACTAGTGAATTATGCAGCGTATACAGAGCAGCCTTGTGTTGTAGAAAGAAGAAGTTCCGCATGATCAAGTTTGGCACCAATGTTGATTTGTCTAATGAGAAGAAATGGAAGGCACAACTCCACGAGTTGGGAAAACTTCCCGCCTTCACACGAGTAAGTCTCCCATTGTCTCCCTCATTCCCTCCCTCCCCTCTCCCTCTCCCTCTCCTCCCTCTCTCTCTCCCTCCAACTCATCCCTCCCTCCTTCCCTTCCACACAGGTTGTAGCCGCCAGTAACATGTGCCACTGTAACCATTACAGGTTACAGGTTGTAGTTACAGGTTGTAGCAGCCAGTAACATGTGCCACTGTAACCGTTACAGGTTGTAGCCACCAGTAACATGTGCCACTGTAACCGTTACAGGTTGTAGCCACCAGTAACATGTGCCACTGTAACCGTTACAGGTTGTAGCCACCAGTAACATGTGCCACTGTAACCGTTACAGGTTGTAGCCACCAGTAACATGTGCCACTGTAACCGTTACAGGTTGTAGCCACCAGTAACATGTGCCACTGTAAACGTTACAGGTTGTAGCCACCAGTAACATGTGCCACTGTAACCATTAAAGGTTGTAGCCACCAGTAACATGTGTCACTGTAACCGTTACAGATTGTAGCCGCCAGTAACATGTGCCACTGTAACCGTTACAGGTTGTAGCTGCCAGTAACATGTGCCACTGTAACCGTTACAGATTGTAGCCACCAGTAACATGTGTCACTGTAACCGTTACAGGTTGTAGCCGCCAGTAACATGTGCCACTGTAACCGTTACAGGATGTAGCCGCCAGTAACATGTGCCACTGTAACCGTTACAGGTTGTAGCCGCCAGTAACATGTGCCACTGTAACCGTTACAGATTGTAGCCACCAGTAACATGTGCCACTGTAACCGTTACAGATTGTAGCCGCCAGTAACATGTGCCACTGTAACCGTTACAGGTTGTAGCCGCCAGTAACATGTGCCACTGTAACCGGTACAGATTGTAGCCGCCAGTAACATGTGCCACTGTAACCGTTACATTTTGTAGCCGCCAGTAACATGTGCCACTGTAACTGTTACAGGTTGTAGCCACCAGTAACATGTGTCACTGTAACCGTTACAGATTGTAGCCACCAGTAACATGTGCCACTGTAACCGTTACAGGTTGTAGCCGCCAGTAACATGTGCCACTGTAACCATTACAGTTTGTAGCCACCAGTAACATGTGCCACTGTAACCGTTACAGGTTGTAGCCGCCAGTAACATGTGCCACTGTAACCATTACAGGTTGTAGCCACCAGTAACATGTGCCACTGTAACCGTTACAGGTTGTAGCCACCAGTAACAAGTGCCACTGTAACCGTTACAGGTTGTAACCACCAGTAACATGTGCCACGGTAACCGTTACAGGTTGTAGCCGCCAGTAACATGTGCCACTGTAACCGTTACAGGTTGTAGATACCAGTAACATGTGCCACTGTAACCGTTACAGGTTGTAGCCACCAGTAACATGTGCCACTGTAACCGTTACAGGTTGTAGCTGCCAGTAACATGCTGAGTCACATTGGCCACAAGATCCTTGGAATGAACACGGTGCAGCTCTACATGAAGGTGCCTGGGTCCAGCACTCCTGGTAGGACACTCGTTGTTTCACAACATTTTGTTCCTAAAACCAAACTAACGTTGGCAAACATTCTTCAATAGCTCCACCAAAATCTAGAATCAACCCCGTATTACTTTAAAATTAGCTGAAACTATAGCAACCTTTCGTAAAAAAAACTAAGAGACTTATTTATTTGAAATCACATTTCCACCCTATTCTTCGGCAGTCCCTTGCTCCAATGACAACACTTGCTTGTCCCTGTTAATGATTTTGTCCAATGATTCTTGTATGTCGCGCCTCTGAGCTCAAATTCCTTCAGGGGGATATTGGCACTATCAACATTTATTTTATTATCGTTAGTTCCCTTGTAATTATCTTCACACTGAATGCCCCATTCCTCCCAGGTGCAGGGGTATGTTTAGGTGGGCATGACCTGTTTTGGCAATTTTTTTCCATTATAATTTGTTGGACTGCTTTATTTTAACATGAAGAAAGAATAATAGTAATTATAATAATAACAAACTTCTATAGCGCCTGTATCATCTCAGGCCTCAGCTCAGATGTGCAACATGCAAGAATCAAAGCAAAAGCAATGGACTGCCCAAGATTTACGCTGTGAATGAATTAGTTCCAGATTTTCATGTGTGTCCAGTGTAGACATCTTTCATTAAGGAGAGGTGTCCACTGAGTACTTGCATAAATTAATACAGTCTGAATGATTTACCTTCCAATACTGGGGTATAACCACCGAGTAAACAAAATATGAAATACATAATCCTTGTTAAATGCGTGTATCAATATTATGCACATTTGAGAGAAACGAATGACTAGTGCTTGTGGGACTTGGGTGGAGCGCCGTGGTGCAGTGACTAGAGCTTCAGACTCTCGACCGAGAGAACCCGGGTTCGATTCCTGGGCAGCAATGTCGAAACTTGGGCAAGTTCGTTCACTCTACATTGCTCCACTTCACTCAGCTGTATGAATGAGTGCCTTGCTCTAGACAGTGGTGGATATTTAATTTAATTGCAGTGTGGCTGGACGCTTGCTAGAGAAGTCGAGATGGTGTTCGATTGAACAGATCTGTCAGGAAGTAAAGTGTAAAGCGCTTTGAGCAGTCCTTTTTTAGAGCTTGAAACCTTGTTATTTGAGAAATCAGCAAGATTTTGTTATTATGTTTCTTCGATAGGCCACCAGGAGAACTTGAATTACGCCGCAGTGAACATCAACATTGGGCCAGGAGACTGTGAATGGTTCAGGGTGCCAGAGAGCTACTGGGGCATCATACACCAACTGTGTGAACAGTAAGTGGGGGTTTGGGGTGTCATACACCAACTGTGTGAACAGTAAGTGTGTGTTTGGGGCGTCATACAACTGTGTGAACAGTAACAGTGTGAATAAATAATTGGGGTTGAATATACAAAACTGTTCACATACAGTATGATATCTTGAAAATAAATTTCTTATATTTGAAAACATACTGCAGGGAATCAGCAGGACCATTTAATTAAGGTTTGTATTCAGTTACACAAATCCCTAAGTTTAACTGGCGAAGGATATTATCAAAGCTACCGGTATGTAAATCATTGTTTATAGTTTTATAGGACTTAATATCTATGTGGTTTACTCAAAGTAATCTTTCATTTTGTTTATGTTAGTAGGAATGATGTCAACTATTTGACCGGGTCCTGCTTGTGTTTGTAGGAATGACATCAACTATTTGACCGGGTCCTGGCTGTGTTTGTAGGAATGGCATCAACTATTTGACAGGGTCCTGGTTGTGTTAGTAGGAATGACATTGACTATTTGACCGGTCCTGATTGTTTTTGTCGGAATTACATCAACTATTTGACTGTGTCCTGGCTGTGTTTGTAAGAATGGCATCAACTATTTGACTGGGTTCTGGATGTGTTTGTGGGAATGGCACCAATTATTTGACGAGGTCCTCGTGTTTGTAGCAATGGCATCAACTATTTGACCTGGTCCTCATGTTTGTAGGAATGTCATCAACTATTTGACCGGGTCCTAGTTGTGTTTGTAGCAATGGCATCAACTATTTGACCTGGTCCTCATGTTTGTACGAATGTCAAACTATTTGACCGGGTCCTGGTTGTGTTTGTAGGAACAGCATGAACTATTTGACCGGGTCCTGTGTGTGTTTGTAGGAATGGCATCAACTATTTGACCGGATCCTGGTTGTGTTTGTAGGAATGGCATGAACTATTTGACCGGGTCCTGTGTGTGTTTGTAGGAATGCCATCAACTATTTGACCGTGTCTTGGTTGTGTTTGTGAGAATTATATCAACTATTTGACCGGGTCCTGGTTGTGTTTGTTGGAATGCCATCAACTATTTGACTGTGTCTTGGTTGTGTTTGTGAGAATGGTATGAACTATTTGACTGGGTCCTGCTTGTGTTTGTAGGAATGACATCAACTATTTGACCGGGTCCTGGCTGTGTTTGTAGGAATGGCATCAACTATTTGACAGGGTCCTGGTTGTGTTAGTGGGAATGACATTGACTATTTGACCGGTCCTGATTGTTTTTGTCGGAATTACATCAACTATTTGACTGTGTCCTGGCTGTGTTTGTAAGAATGGCATCAACTATTTGACTGGGTTCTGGATGTGTTTGTGGGAATGGCACCAATTATTTGACGAGGTCCTCGTGTTTGTAGCAATGGCATCAACTATTTGACCTGGTCCTCATGTTTGTAGGAATGTCATCAACTATTTGACCGGGTCCTAGTTGTGTTTGTAGCAATGGCATCAACTATTTGACCTGGTCCTCATGTTTGTACGAATGTCATCAACTATTTGACCGGGTCCTGGTTGTGTTTGTAGGAACAGCATGAACTATTTGACCGGGTCCTGTGTGTGTTTGTAGGAATGGCATCAACTATTTGACAGGGTCCTGTGTGTGTTTGTAGGAATGCCATCAACTATTTGACCGTGTCTTGGTTGTGTTTGTGAGAATTATATCAACTATTTGACCGGATCCTGATTGTGTTTGTAGGAATGCCATCAACTATTTGACTGTGTCTTGGTTGTGTTTGTGAGAATGGTATGAACTATTTGACCGGGTCCTGGTTGTGTTTGTAACAATGGCATCAACTATTTGACTGTGTCTTGGTTGTGTTTGTGAGAATGGTATGACCTATTTGACTGGTTCCTGGTTGTGTTTGTAGCAATGGCATCAACTATTTGACCTGGTCCTCATGTTTGTAGGAATGTCATCAACTATTTGATCGGGTCCTGGTTGTGTTTGTAGGAACGGCATGAACTATTTGACTGGGTCCTGTGTGTGTTTGCAGTAATGACATCAACTATTTGACCGGGTCCTGGTTGTGTTTGCAGTAACGGCATGAACTATTTGACCGGGTCCTGGCTGTGTTTGTAGGAATGGCATCACCTATTTGACAGGGTCCTGGTTGTGTTAGTAGGAATGACATTGACTATTTGACCGGTCCTGATTGTTTTTGTCGGAATTACATCAACTATTTGACTGTGTCCTGGCTGTGTTTGTAAGAATGGCATCAACTATTTGACTGGGTTCTGGATGTGTTTGTGGGAATGGCACCAATTATTTGACCAGGTCCTCGTGTTTGTAGCAATGGCATCAACTATTTGACCTGGTCCTCATGTTTGTAGGAATGTCATCAACTATTTGACCGGGTCCTGGTTGTGTTTATAGCAATGGCATCAACTATTTGACCTGGTCCTCATGTTTGTACGAATGTCATCAACTATTTGACCGGGTCCTGTGTGTGTTTGTAGGAATGGCATCAACTAATTGACCGGATCCTGGTTGTTTTTGTAGGAATGGCATGAACTATTTGACCGGGTCCTGTGTGTGTTTGTAGGAATGCCATCAACTATTTGACCGTGTCTTGGTTGTGTTTGTGAGAATGATATCAACTATTTGACCGGGTCCTGGTTGTGTTTGTAGGAATGCCATCAACTATTTGACTGTGTCTTGGTTGTGTTTGTGAGAATGGTATGACCTATTTGACTGGGTCCTGGTTGTGTTTGTAGCAATGGCATCAACTATTTGACCTGGTCCTCATGTTTGTAGGAATGTCATCAACTATTTGATCGGGTCCTGGTTGTGTTTGTAGGAACGGCATGAACTATTTGACTGGGTCCTGTGTGTGTTTGTAGTAATGACATCAACTATTTGACCGGGTCCTGGTTGTGTTTGCAGTAACGGCATGAACTATTTGACCGGGTCCTGGCTGTGTTTGTAGGAATGGCATCACCTATTTGACAGGGTCCTGGTTGTGTTAGTAGGAATGACATTGACTATTTGACCGGTCCTGATTGTTTTTGTCGGAATTACATCAACTATTTGACTGTGTCCTGGCTGTGTTTGTAAGAATGGCATCAACTATTTGACTGGGTTCTGGATGTGTTTGTGGGAATGGCACCAATTATTTGACGAGGTCCTCGTGTTTGTAGCAATGGCATCAACTATTTGACCTGGTCCTCATGTTTGTAGGAATGTCATCAACTATTTGACCGGGTCCTGGTTGTGTTTATAGCAATGGCATCAACTATTTGACCTGGTCCTCATGTTTGTACGAATGTCATCAACTATTTGACCGGGTCCTGTGTGTGTTTGTAGGAATGGCATCAACTATTTGACCGGATCCAGGTTGTTTTTGTAGGAATGGCATGAACTATTTGACCGGGTCCTGTGTGTGTTTGTAGGAATGCCATCAACTATTTGACCGTGTCTTGGTTGTGTTTGTGAGAATGATATCAACTATTTGACCGGGTCCTGGTTGTGTTTGTAGGAATGCCATCAACTATTTGACTGTGTCTTGGTTGTGTTTGTGAGAATGGTATGAACTATTTGACCAGGTCCTTGTTGTGTTTGTAGCAGTGGCATCAACTATTTGACTGTGTCTTGGTTGTGTTTGTGAGAATGGTATGACCTATTTGACCGGGTCCTGGTTGTGTTTGTAGCAATAGCATCAATTATTTGACCTGGTCCTCATGTTTGTAGGAATGTCATCAACTATATGACCGGGTCCTGGTTGTGTTTGTAGGAACGGCATGAACTATTTGACCGGGTCCTGTGTGTGTTTGTAGTAATGACATCAACTATTTGACCGGGTCCTTGTTGTGTTTGTAGTAACGACATGAACTATTTGATCGGGTCCTGATTGTGTTTGTAGGAATGGCATGAACTATTTGACCGGGTCCTGTGTGTGTTTGTAGGAATACCATCAACTATTTGACCGTGTCTTGGTTGTGTTTGTGAGAATGGTATAAACTATTTGACCGGATCCTGGTTGTGTTTTTAGCAATGGCATCAACTATTTGACTAGGTCCTTATGTTTGTAGGAATGGCGTCATCTATTTGACCGGGTCCTTGTGGCCTAATCTGGAGGACCTGTTTGAGAATGACGTTCCCGTCTACTGGTTCATCCAGAAGCCCGGTGACCTTGTATGGGTCAAAGATGGCACTGTCCACTGGGTTCAAGCCATTGTAAGTGACCACAGCCGGCTTATGTAATACTTATATTGTTTCTCTAACTTTGGAGCTTTGTAAATGCATCCCCACCCACTTATTTAGCAATTGGCTGTGTACTTCAAGAAAACACATAGATAGTTATTTAGAGATACTTTCTTTTCTACTCTGTATAGATTATGTTGTCAGTCATTCTCCTACAAAACACTATTTAACAATTTTGCAATTTAATACCCACTTTGTCATGTCAGGTCAAATATGATGCATCATTTTTTTCAGTGCTAGGTTCTCATTATCTGAGTTTAAATATGTTGATGATTAACGTGCCACAGCAAATTGGTTATTACACCGCGCATGAGAGCCAAAAATAGCTGTCTAAATCACATCAATGTTTTGATTGGGCAGACACGTCTCCCTTATAATTTCTTATTTCAAAGTCCGGGATATTTTCCTTGACAAATAATGCTAAAGTAATGCAATACTTAATGATGGTATAAGCATTGGTTTTTCCTCACACGCCAATTAAAAAAAAAAAAAATCTTTGCTTAGTTTTACCAATGAATAAAAATACTGGTATTTCAACAAATGAGGTGTGATTTTAATGCTTACAATCTGTTGAATCCAGAAAAGGGTGTAATACCTATATTTTACAATTGTTCAACTTAATACCCACTTTGTCATGGCTGGTGACACACTGTGTAGAAAGACGACTCATTCTGCCAATAATATCTATAAAAAATGTTGCAATTTAATACCCACTTTGCCGTGGAACGTCAAACATGTAGAGAGACGAATCTTTCTGCCTTCCATTGACACGTGACATGACAGTGTCGGTTTGTGCGTGTGTCAACAGGGCTGGTGCAACATCGCGTGGAACGTGGGACCGTTGACCTTCAAGCAGTACATGCTGTCAGCCGAGCGCTACGAATACAGCAAGCTACAGCTGTGCAAGTCGCTAGATCCCATGGTGCAACTGTCGTGGAACCTCGCACGCAATGTCCACATCACCGACGCGAGACTCTGCGACCTCATCAAGACATGTCTGTGTCACTCTCTCCGACATAGTCGCGTCGTCATCGACTACGCCCACTCTCTAGGCAAGGAGGTGAATTTCTACGGACACGCAGAGAATGAGGCGGCGCATTACTGCAGCAATTGCGAGGTTGGTGTCACACGAAATGATGCATCATGTAAATTTTATATACAATAAATCTCATTGATGATATATAAAGGGGTGTTCTCGTAAGTGTAATTTTTGTATTGGTTCAAACCACCACCAGTACCTGGTGTTGGGGCTTTAGGTTTTGAGTGATCCGAAATCTTTGTGAACTTATACGGCCATCTTTGTGAACTTATGCGACCATCTTTGTAAACTTATGCGACCATCTTTGCAAACTGATGCGACCATCTGTGTGAACTTGTGACTATATTTGTGAACTTATGCGACCATCTTTGTGAACTTGTGCGACCATCATTGTGAACTTGTGCAACCATCTTTGTGAACTTGTGTGATCATCTTTGTGAACTGATGCAACCATCTTTGTGAACTTATGTGACCATCTTTGTGAACTTATGCGATCATCTTTGTGAACGTTGCGACCATATTTGCGAACTTATGCGACCATCTTTGTGACAAAACAGTTACCACCTCCTGTGAGGTGAATTAGAACACCTTTGGGCGGCCAGTATGTTACAAAAGATATAGTCTACACTGCATATTATGATTTTACAATAACAACAAACAGACAATATCCCTTTATATGTCTGGAGTGTGCGAGACGCGCCAGTAACATCTTCGATGGGTTCGTTGTTCTCAGTCAGTACAAGATGAATGACCTAAAGAGTGTCTATGACAACTTTCCCCTCAGTACTGCTGCCACAACGACTGGTACTGTCGCTACGACGACTGGTACCGCCCCCACGACAACTTGTACTGTCACCACGACTGGCACTGCGGTGAGGATTTCTCCTTGTTCTTGAGCTTGTGTTGAAGTCTCCCTCCTCTGTGGCCTATTCTCTATCAGCTGACTCTGTCATCACCCCCTCTCTCTCTCGCTCGCTCTCTCTCCCTCCCTTCCTCCCTCCATCCCTTCCTCACTCTTTCTCCCCCTCCCTCCCTCCATCTCTGCCTTCCTGCCTCCTTCCGTCACTCCCTCTCTCTCCCCCCTCTCACTCAAGTTAGATAGAATAACATACATACATATATTAGCTCAATTTATATATACATATGGCCATACATGAATACGTACCAGACCCGTTGTGTGGTTGATTTTTGGGGAACGCCGTCTCACATAGCAGCTTACATACATCCTTATTTAATAATTATACACAACTAATATTTACAAAAGAATACATAATTATAATCACTGTTTTCTGTTTTCAGACTCCAACACCACAGCCAGACACACAGGGTAGTTAGCTCAGTGTCAAGACAGTCTTCATGCTATAGCTATAGACATACTTCAACAGGCAAGAAATGGTTTCAAATCATGACATCATCAGGCATCACTTTCACGAAATCAAGATTATTGTAATTTATTTATTTTTGAAATGAACAGTTTTCTAACTTGTGAATGTGTTGGTGTGTGTCAGTGATAGTCAGACTGAAACTGTCTGACGATGGACTTTCGTTCAGTCGTGCTGAGTCTATCTGATGATGGAATTCATTTCAGTCTCATTAGTGTGGGTTAGACTTGTGTTGTACTTTACAGGATTGTGACACAAGACTGAAAATTTCCAAACGGACAGCTCCATCAGACAAGAAATTTCTTTATCCCCTGTATGACCAGTGTCTATTGTATGCGTCAGTCCCTATGGATATATAACAGAGATGCTCATTGTTTATAAAGACACCTCCTCTCAGTACTCTCTCCTATTGTTTCCCCGCCAATATTGATGTATTGAATTATGTCTAATGGTAGTTTGTTTTTGCTTTCCCTACTGATGGATGTAAAAGGTAGAATTAAAAGTGTTGTAGTTAATTATCCCATGTAATGCTGATTAAATATGTGGGTAGGTTACCTGTCCCAAGAGGACAAAGTAGTTTTTTTTAAATTTGTTTAACCCTCGTTTGCCTGATGAAGGTTTTCTATATTAAAAATAAACATATGTACATTGAAATTTGCATAACAGAGAAGATTGTCAATCGAAGTGGTTGGTTAGTAAATTGTTTTTGATGTTGTAGACAACTGGATATGCTACATTCTCAATCACAGATCTGTGTCACTGAAACTGTTTGTTTTGTTCATTCGTGTCAATGTATGTTATTTTATGTTTTGTATTTGACATGTTCTCTTCTCCTATGTCTGAATGTTTGGCTGATTTCTAGGAAAATTGGTGTAAATGAGAATTGTGAACGATTGATAAGGTATTGTATTCATGTGTCATCTTCAGGTGAGACATGAAGGGTGCTGCAGCAGTTGGTAATGTAAGATCTCTGCTGTTTTCACAGACGTCATATTTAGTGAGATGTCTTCACTCACAAAATGAAGCAGCCCTTTCAGTGGTGATGTTACCCTTGCGAGTCAGAGGCCACCGAGTGTGTGCCAGTGCCCTTTGCCAAACACATCGAAACGTGTTTGTCATTTGCTTCAGTGGTCACATTTCTCATGAAATGTTGTATTTTAAATAACTGTTATAAGTCAAAAATGGTAGTCCCAACTTCACCAAATTGTCAGAGTAAAGTGTTTGTATTAAAAGAAAGTGAATTTGTTAATTAGTTGGTATCAGTAAAATGGTCCATGGACACACATGAACATAGGTATCGGGAGTGGACCGTGGCACCTGAGAGGAAAAGCACTTATCCTGCCTCTAAGTTAACATATTAATTCTTTATAATGTGTCATCAGAGTCGGTCACAATGTCAACATGTTAGTCCAATAATACCCAGTATAGAAGTGCGACATGGTGGAATGGTTTCTAAGCTACACTGCAGAATGTGTGTATAAATTTATAACAAACGCTGTTTTATTTTGACGAAATAAAACGTTATGACTGATTGAAGTTTAGACGCATGTAGTGCTGTACCGTTGGTGGAAGTATTCAGAAAATCACCGAACTAACATTTTATTTATTTTTATTTCCAGTCATCCTCTCGACCTGTTGTTGAAAGGTGTGCTTTGTGTAAGTACCAGTGAGTGTTGTTAAAATTATAAGCATGCTGGTAAGCATATTTATTTTCGTTAAATGATCTCATTGTATGTCTCCATTAATGTGAAATTGCATTCGTCGTAGAATTTCTTTAATATCACAGAGATTGCGGAGATGAGAGCTAGATTTGAGTGAATAAAGTGTTTTCTACGAATTGAAATACCTGGTAGTCATGTTTTGTTTTCCTTGTGCACCTAAGGAACAACAAGCCAGTGTCAACTGTTGGCGCCATTATAGTATCTTGATCTTAAACTGCTAACAGGGGAATGTCATTCCTTTCAAGTTTCCACTGCAAGAATGATTAAGTCCCTTTGTGCTTTTAGTCCTTTGGGCCAAAGTTTCAATGGACTTACGCTATCACTCTGCTGTCCGCCATGTGCTGTTAGCTGCCATATCTCGGAAACCGTTCAGCAGCTGTTTCTCTAATTTTGCATAGACATATCCTTGGGTACTGCCACTATGCATGAGAAATCTGTATTTGATTGAATCATTCTAACCCCCCCACTGGTAAATTTCAAATTCTAAATTATAACATTTTCCCTATTTTTCTATATTTTTAGGTGAGTTCTTGGACTTGGCAAAATTGAAAGTACTTGACCCATCCCTGATGCACACAGGAATTGTATTAACTTTTTGAGTTATTGTCGTTTGAACATCAAGTATGCTCAACCTTGCATTATATCTTCTGCCGTGTGTACATTACAGGATTAAGTATTCGCAATGTGCAAATGGCAATAACTCAAAAACTAAAAACAAATCCTGGGTACATCCAGCGACAAACTTGTAGATAAGGTTATTTGTCTTCCACCCTTGTTTCCACGACTGAATCATTGCTTAGCCTTCTGAAGTTTCCTCCTACCTAGCTGCCATTACCATGTTTTATGTGGCATGCTAATTTGCTGTGCTATTTCAAATAGCTGTTTAAGTGGAATTAACTTAGCTTAGATGTGGTTATTGTAAACGGCTGAAGTTATTGAATGGAATAAGTGTTTGTGCACAACCAGTAATGTATGGTTACCGAACACTAGCAGGGATCGAACCTGTCACACACAACACTGAAACACTTGTCATAAACAACACAGTTCAACAGTTCTTAAACAATCAAATGACATAGTATGTCTGCATTTACAACACAATACTCTAACAGCACTCAGTCACAAATATATTGTTACTAGTGATGCACTTTTAGACGGTTAAGTCCACAAAACAGCGCTCACCCTTGTTCGTCTTCACCCCATTCAGTGTGACCCTGTGTGACTGGCCGCGAGTACTGTATAAATGCCTGTCAACTCTCTGTCTTCTTCAAACTAGCCGGTGGATAGCTTTCATAATCCCAACACTACACAACCATAGCTTCTGAAACGACACCATGTATGTGTGTGTGTATGTGTGTGTGCATGCGTGTGGCATGTGGCCCTGTCCACTGTGCATATCAGTCAACTTTCTATATACCCAGGAGAGGCATACTTAAGGCAATCTTATCAGACCACCCTTTCTGTTATCTGCTGAGGGAGTAGAACAATGTTACATTGTGCAGGTGACTTATGAAAGAACCTGCATTGCCATCTCCTCCCTAGAAGTGAAAAGTGCCCTCCTGGGAGAGAGCCAAAACACTTGTTGATGTCAGCAGGAGAGCTAAGCACAATAAACATGCCTCTGTAGTCAAATATAGAAATAGGACCAGAGTAGGTCTGGAGACAACAAATAAGTGATTCTAAGAATACTGTTAGACACCAACTTCGGTAATAACTAGGAAGGGGATATTCATGCAATAATTGTTTGCCTAACTTGACAACATCTCAGTACTTCAGTTAGGTTGGAAGTACATTATTATTTAAACAGACACTCCAGATTTCGACATACACATCTGTCGAAACGGTGTACACAATGTTGGTGGTCGGCAGTTACAATGGTAAAATATAGCCTAAACGAATTAGAAACTACATCGACACACATGTCATAAATAGTTAGAGTTGAACCTCGGTTAACGGTCACATCATTACTATAGCCACATTACAATTAAGGTCCTAGGACAGTCCCAAATTAGTTCCATATATAGTATAAAATATAATAAATTAGACCCACTAATATGGTCACCTCGCTAGTCAGGTTATTTTACCCAGTCCCAAAAGCAATATATACAACAGTCTACAACTATTTGCCGTTCTAAACATCCAAAGTCCCTACCTTCCTTCGGGTGATGATGTTGCAGTAGTCTAGAAATGGCTACTCCTTGATGCTGTCTTTTCTGGCATTTGTTTTCATGTCCTATAGCCTGTTCCACAGTTTAAATCATCTGCTACACGAAGCACCATATCGAGCGTCAAGGGGGAGGGTGAGGGGAAGTGGGAGGGGGAGGGGGAGGGAGAGAGAGAGAGGGAGAGAGGCATAGACTGAGGCAGAAATGGGCAAATAAATATACAGCCAGCAGGCAAGCGGACAAACAGACAGACAGACAAACTTCGAGGTAGATAGGCAGACAGGAGATAAAAGAGATACAGAGAGGCAGAGACACAGACAGGGGCAAAGACTGAGGCAGAGATGGGCAGATAAACATACAATCAGCAGGCAAGCAGGCAGGTAACATATATACAGACATATAGACATACAGGCAGGCATATAGACAGTCAAGACAGACAGGCAGACAATCAAGACAGACAGACAAACAGACAGACAGAGAAACATACAAGCAGACAGACAAACATACATACATACAGACAGGGTGGGTGGGCGGGCAGGCTGGCAGGCAGGCAGGCAGACAGGCAGACAGACGGGTAGACTGGCAGACGGGCAGGCAGGCAGACTGGCAGACAGGCATTGAGGTAAACAGTCAGAGAAACGTACAAGCAGACAGACAGAGAGACAGAGAAACATACATGCAGACAGACAGTCAGACAGACAGACAGACAGGCAGATAGGCAGACAGGCAGATAAGCAGACAGGCAGATAAGCAGACAGGCAGGCAGACTGACAGACAGATACACAGACAGACACACAGACATACAGACAGGCAGACAAACAGACAGCATAGAGGGAAACAATCAAATAAACATACAAGCAGAGAAGGATGCAGGGGCAGACATGCAGACTGACAGACAGGCACGCAGACAGGCAGACAGACATACAGGCAGACAAACAGACAGGCATAGAAGCAAACAATCAGATAAACATACAAGCAGAGAAGGAGGCAGGCCGGCAGGCAGCCATACAGGCAGACAGACAGCCATGCAGATCGACACACAGGCGAACTGACGTACTGTCTAACAGACGTATTGACTGACATTCCAACAGACAAACATAAAGGATGGAGAGAGAGAGAGAGAGAGAAAGAGAGAGAGAGGAGGGGAGAGAGAGAGAGAGAGACAGAGAGAGAGAGAGAGATTCGGTGAGAGAGGGAGAGTTGAAGAAGTGGAGACAGGGAGAAAAACAGACATAATTTTTATAGAGAGAGATAGGGGCATAAACAGACAGCGTGCTAGTTGCGACTGCAACATAGTCGAGCAACGAATGCTACATTACTAAGTTGCGTTTGCTGTTCTAATTTTATACGTATTAAACCGCATGTAATAATCAGTCACCCTATAGATACTTGTCTGAATTTGTACAGACAAGGAATCGGAGAAACTTGTTTTAGCTAAGTACTTATTTTAATTTTAACTAATAACTATCACGTTATCTAAAGTCAAACGAAATATTGATACTCGTAATACGGAGCCGAGAGAACTGTACGTAGGCCCTATATCTTTGTGGACACGTCCATGATCCCTAGCAAACTGCGACTGGGTATGGCTCAAGCTACACTACCCGCGTCTGGCGCATGGCGTAACAATAGCCTATGCAACTGCTTGCACGAAACAATCCCGCCAGGGTTATATAATATATTATACTTGTTGTGTTACAGATTCTTTGTGGGGTCGTACATGTTAACCAGCCCAAAACACGAACGGATTATATGCCCACGAACATTATTATTTGTAAGTTTACAACTTCACATTTACTCCTTTCCAAACATGTTTTGTTCGTTTTATTATGCCATTACATTGCACATTCCCACAATTACCACCTTCGTGAATTGCATGCATGACTTGATTTTGACTAATAATTTGTTTTGATTTGTTTGCTCTATAATGTGTTTCAACCAACATTCAATAAATATTAAATGAAATTACTGCCGGATATACAAAAAATCTCAGATGTCATCAGACATAGAAGACTCCGGTAAGTTAGCCATGTTTGCGTGTACCAAACGAAAACCCTCTGAACGTAGCTTTCATTCAAGCTTTTTGTGTATTGGAAGATTTGTTTTGTGAAGCGCAGTATCCTGTCCTAATAACCTCTGTATGCGCTTTACATTTTACCCATGGTGCACCTATTTCTTCTTACACCTTTATGAGAATTAATTATTACTTTGATGACACAACTATCAAATACATTTGCAAGCGCGCATAAAAGGAAGCGTTATGCAACGATGGCATGGCTGTTAAGGCTGAAATCATAGCTCCTAAAATATCAAAGTGTTTTTGATGATTTATGCATTATAACATTGTAATATTTTGCATATTCATAACATCGTATAGTTGTTAACTCTAACGAAATTGCATACTGCCGGACATGACATCGGAAGACGAGGGAATGTTCATTTTTTAATCCCCTCAAGAGTCAAGCGGACTCTTTGTTTTAGAGGAGGGTGCATTCGAGCTGGTGAAGAACCATTTCTGCTAAAAGGATTTGGCATTGATAATTAATTTTGTATGTTAACAAGCTTAAAAGCCGCAGTCACTATGACGATGCAAGTTGACCATAAGAGTATGTGGAAACAATTTAAGATGCTCACTGAGAACACCAAGATGACAGTCTACCAGGCCTGTGTGCTGCATGAACACCCTCCTCTACGACAGCGAATCGTGGACCACCTACATGAGCTAGAAGTGCCGTCTCAACACCTTAATCCACATGCGGTGCCTCAATTGCATCTTCAATATCACCTGGCAGGACCGTGTCCCTTACAACAACATACTAGACCGTGCTAGGATCCCCAGCATGTAGGACTATACTCACTGCTGAGACAGAAACATCTCCGCTCGCTGGACATGGCATGGAGGATGGCCGCTTGCCGAAAGTCACCCTCTATGGACAACTCGCCAGTGAGCGAAAACAGTGGAATCGACGCACAGCCCTCGGATCCAAAGACGTCTGTAAGCGCGGCGTGAAGGATTGCAACATCAGCTCTGAAGACTGGGAGGAAGATGCCGAAAATCACACTGCTTAGCGTCAAACTGCTTGGTATCAAACTGTATACAGAGGCATTGGATGTGCTGATGCGGTATAAATAATATAAATATACTTCAATATTAAAAACATAAATTACCGGCCTACAAATAAAAATGCAAAAAATAACGTCATATGGGATTGAAGCCTGCGACCAAAATATTTGAGTTTTGCTGCATTGTCCACTGGTCTCACAGGCAGTGCTCTGCATACAAACCGTCTTAATAAATGCAGTGGGCTTTCCAGAGAACCTCCTGCGTTATTCAGATGTTTCATTATGTTATACACACACACACACACACACACACACACATATATACAAACAAAAAACGAATACACAATGTTAATTAAAATATCTAAAATGTGAGCTTGATTGTGTTTAATTTGTTCTGCTGTGTAAGTTGTGCCAATAAAAAGGTAAGTTCTTGCATAACGTGCATATCGAGTCTTTAGTTAGGACTGCATGCTCAAAATGTTTTACATTTTACCCCTTGTAGATCTGTTCAATCGAACATCATCTCAATGTTTTTGGGAAGCATTCAGCCCCACTGCAATTACTGCACAAAGACTATGTTCATACACAAGTATCCACCACTATGTAGAGCCAGGTAATCATTCGATCTTACTGCTGAATTAACTGAATATAAGCGAAGTTTTACAATGATGGTACAAGTGCTGCCACCTCTTGGATTAATTATTGGTATCAAGCAGAGATTAGGACGCTACCCACCAGGGGCCGCCAGGGATAACAGGTTCTTTTGTTGATTGCGATGTACAGCTGTCAATGCATGTAATAGCCACTGTGTTCAACGTTCCATTTTAGCTATATCTGTGTCTGCAATATCATGGCAAACAAGGATTTTCGAGAGATGACAATTCCTCAAATGAAGGGAGAATTTAAACGCAGAAATGGTAGACTGTCCGGAAGAAAAGCTGATCTTGTTGAAAGGCATGTGGGGCGATAATATGTGTTTGTGATAATCACGCTGCGTCTTTGAGTTTGACTATAGGAAATGTACTCGCTTCGTCTTTGATTTGAGTTTGACTACAGGAAATGTACTATGGTTTGCCTGATACGGGTATGTGTTTTCGTAATACGATCAATTCCAAGTTAGGAAACGACATTAACATTAAATTAGTACGGTGAATGACGTATATTTTGAAACAACTCGGTGTTCTATTTTTGACAGCTGTTCCTGTTAGAACTTAGACTGTTACATGGGAACTGGCAGACCACTGAACAGGCAAGATTTTGGTCTTGTCTTTTGCCAAAATTAAGCCAAATTAAGGTCTTGGTCTTTGGCTTGTTTTGACTTGTAAAATTATGCTGGCATTTAGTCATATAATGCTAACATGGTCCATGCTTATGACACTATTTAATATTACTTGGCTGAAGACCAACTGTTATTGGACCTTAGGCTTTGGCTTGTGTATTTCTTATAACAACTGGTGTTACAATTATGCAGACCTGAAGCATCAGCGGACTCATTTGCCATGTTAACCCCAAACATCTTATCGTATCGAGACATCCACAGTGACAGTGCAGTATGTATTATCTTTGTGTGTATATCATTTTCAGGGTTGGAGTCCAGTACTTGTAGTTATGTACAATTGTTATTTGGGGTTTTAATGTATACAGTGATTTTACTTGTTCAGTTGTATTTGCCAGTTTTTATTTCTAGCATTCAAACTCTACTTAGTCATTGGGTTTAAGTTAGGCAAAGCTGTGTTGTTACTAATAGTAGTAGTGTGTGCGTGTGTGTGTGTTTGTGTGTGTGTGTGTGTGTGTGCTGAGAAATGTTAGTCTGTTCATTTGATGGCATTTCTCATCGACTGCTCAGCTGATGTTTATTTGCTTGTTGTAGAATGTGCGGCTGACTGCTCCAAGTGTTTTGCGGCGAACGACTCTTGCAACTCACCCTTAGTCTATGACAGTACTTCAAGGACATGCAAAGGTATGTACTGCATTCTACAGTGTTTGTTATTAATACACATTCAAGTTCAACATTGGTTATTTGTTGTACATTGTGCTGGTGGTGCAACACCAGTAGACCAAATGGTGTGTTGAGTTTGTAATGATGTCCATCCCTATACGTAAAATATCATGGGGTGTCCAACACAAACTACTGCATTGTTGGCAGAATAGAACAATACACTCAAAAAATTTAAAGTATTGTACTGCAAATGCATATTGAAATCTATATCACAAGACGAGCTGTACAGCGGAAACATGTAAATGGTATCCAGTTGCCTTGCAGATAAACGTGAAGCCTTCTTGTTATATGTCACAGTGGAACCGAGTGCTGTGAGACATTGCAGTGTTTCTGTGAACCACATACAATTCTGGGTTAAATGCCAAGTTCTTCTGCTTTCAGCTTTTGCTGACAACTGCGATTCCTGCACCATTGCTGATCAATGTACGACATGCTCGTCTGGTGATATGCTTGTTGGCATTACATGTTCAAGTAATGGATTACATTGTTGTGTACAATACTTTGTCTGTATTATTCCCGTGTAAGACAAGTGTAAATATTGCAGTCTGTGTGAGAGCAATAGACAGACAACAACGTTCACACTGTGAATCAGGCAGATGTGTCTAAATATGAGATACTACTCCCATGGATAAGTCATACCAGAATAATTTGTTGTATTTTTGGATACTCATTTGACACTTTAAACATACCTGACCCTAGAAGTTCTTACAACATGACAAGGAAAATACATAATTTATACCTGCCAACTTTTTTTGTTGAAATCCGGGAGATTCCTCAGGGGTTTACCACGCTTCCCATATTTAACAAGATTTAACAAGATTGCCATCCAGAAAATTAACTCTAGATGGCAGGTGGACAAGGAAGCCTTTTGGCTTATCGAGAGTCCAATACTTTTTATCTGTGTGTATCCCGCCCTTTTAAGGTATGTGTCAATTTTATTTTTAAACATATTCACGCTACTAGCACAAACACAATCAGGAGATAATCTGTTCCATTCATTTACAGTCCTTTGTGAGAATGAGAACTTTCTTATATCTAATCTACACTGCTCCTTTACTAATGTAACTTCATGTCCTCTGGTATTTCTATCTTTTTTAACTGAGACAAAAATATTTCTATCAATATTTTCATAACCATTCAATATTTTAAACACTTCTATCTGATCTGCTCTCAATCTCCTGGTCTCTAGTGTTGTTAAACCACATTTTTTAGGTGTATTTCGTAACTAAGATCCCTCAGTTTTTGTATAATTTTAGTTGCTCTCCTCTGTACTCTTTCTAGCATATATATGTCCTTCTTGCGGTATGGCCTCCACGCTTAAATACAATATTCTAAATGAGGCCTCACTATTGTTTTGTACAGCAGTATTATTAGTTCATTTTCCTTATACGCTATATTTCGCCTAATTAATCCAAGGATTTGATTTCCCTTTGAAGCTGCAATTCCGCATTGGTCTGAAACCTTCATATCCGCACTAATGGCTAACCCTAAGTCCTTTTCTTTTACAGTAGTACTTAGTACAGTACCCCCCATTGTATATTCTACATCTTCGTTCCCATGTCCTGTGTGGATGCGTTTACATTTCCCAAAATTGAACAGCATTTGCCACTTTTCAGACCATTTGATCAACCTGTCAAGATCATCTTGTAAATGCTGTCTATCTCCATCACTTTTAATCCTTCTAAACACTTTTGTATCATCCGCATATTTCAACACTTTGCTTGTTATAATATCATCACCCAAATCGTTGATATATATTAAGAATAATATAGGTCCTAGTACTGATCACTGTGGTACCACACTCAATACCTATTTCTAGTTTGAAGCCTCCCCATCAATTACTACACGTTGTCTTCTGTCAATCGGCCATTTTTCTATCCAGTTTATTATACCATTTCCTATGGGCCTTTAGTTTAAGCAGTAATCTTTGATGTGGTACTTTGTCAAAAGCTTTTTGAAAATCTAAGTAGACGATATCTACTGGTGATCCCTCATCTTAATGATGTCTTCCAAAAACATACCATATTTGTTAAGCATGACCTCGCTTTTAAAAACCCATGGCTAAAAGTCTAAAGGGGATGCTGAGCCTGTTATGTGGACATGTGCTAACCCTCTCGACAATTAGTAGTCTACGATCAGAAAATATAAACTGCAAACTTATAATATCAGCAGATTGCTGATTGTAGAGTTGAATGAATACCCCAGTCAGCCATGTACAGATCGTCACATTGACCCACTCCAGTTCTGAGTTTTCGAACTGACTCAGTTGGTCCCTCACCATCTCAGCATTCCGGCCTAGCCGAGAAAGTATTCTACCCTGAACGGTGCAGCCTGAAAGAATCAACCTGTGAACAACTCATGTTCATTTGGTGCAATGGCAAATAGATGATAAGATCATACGATGCTACTGAAATGAATGCCAATGAAGTGAATTTCATTGTTGATGAAATAGAGGTTTTTCTTAGTTTTCCTCATAAAAAATATATTTAAAAAAACGTACTCGTTCTTTTACTCATACTCGAGAATGTACTTGTACTCGTACTCAGCTTTTAGCAATGTACTCGTACTCATCCATCACCAAAGTACTCGTACTTGTACTCATAAAAATGTACTCGGCCCGAGGTCTGCTGTGGACCTTGGGGGTGATACCATGGACATGGTGGGTGTGTCCAACTGCCCTGTGTGTGTCAGTATCCTCTGTGGGAGCAACGGTAGCTGTTGAACTGCGGCGACTGAGTTTGGCTGCCAGTGCATCTGTAACAAGGGCTTCTCTGGCACTCACTGCGAACTTGTCAGAGAGAATTGTCTCCCTGGTTTGTATTCTAGAGTCTAGTTGTGCACCACACAGCAGTGTTCTATTAACTTACTTGTCTGTGTACAGTATATGTTGTGGTTGCAAGAATGTCATACGAGGCCTTGTTCAACTAGTCAACCTTGTTCAGACCACTATTGGTATGCTGACCTTTAGGTGTTGGCACTGAGAGTGATCACTGCCTGGATGCATCGCATCCTAAGTAATAATAATACTAATATTTATTTATTTAATTTCATGATTAAAAATGTTAATTATTTATTGTTATCCTCTATAGGACTGCATACATACTAGTCCATGAGAAATTATATGCTGCCTGGTTTGCCTTAAAGATCCTCCATATTTAAAATATGCAATCTGTAAATGTGTCTTACTAATGGAACTGCTGTTATTTCTCTGAGTAAATGTGTCATCTTTTATCCAGCTCCCCCTGACCACTGCCAGAGTTGTACAGTGAATGCTGATGGAGCTGCAGAATGCGATGCTGACAGATGTGATTCAAGATATGGCCTCAAGGTGGGCAAGAAATGCCAGGATTAGTCACACCAGCTGTTGTTTTATTCAGGAAGGGCAACTTTTGACATGTCTACCACATTCTTGCAGCATGCACTGCAATTGTTAGAAATGTGTGCTTTTGCCCAGTCAATTCACTTTGTCAAAGTAGTCAGTATTTCAAGCCATTGTGTTATGGTTATAGTTAACAAAGCACTTTTCACAGTGGAATCTTGAACCAAATATAAACAGCAGACAAGTGATAGATGCTTAACAAGAGAATATTGTCATCTTAAACACAACACTGCCTCGCAGACATCTTCCATGAAGCTGTATCAATCAACTATATAAAAGCTTATTTGTGTAGGTATGATTGTAGTTAAGACACTACAAATGCATTCTCATATTAATGCTACACACAGGCATGCATACATGCACACACACACGCACGCATGCACATAAATAAAAAAACATTGACAAATATCACAAAGTTTAGACTGTCGCGACCCAATGTAATAAATAAATAAAAGCTAACACGTAAATAAAGATATTAATAAATAATATGTGAATTCAACAGAGTGTCATCTCTGAAAGCATGGTTGTCCCACTGTTCACTAGACACAGCCATGTTATATAAACAAATGAAGTCTATTTGCAGTAGTATTTTACCTGGTCATGACGTCATGACTTGTGTCTTGCAGCATGTCCGTCCCACTGTGTAACGTGCTCAGATGTTGGCAGTGGAGTGGTGGTGTGTTGTCCCTACTACAAGCGCAATGGTGATTAGTGTGCCTCATGTCCAGCCAACTGTCTCGAGTGCAGTGGGAGTGAAGGCGCCATGCTCTGCTCCAAGTGCAACTGTGATTTTGTCCTGATGGATGACAGACAATACTTGCAACAGTGAGTATCTACAAAGTTTAACAAGATAGAGCAAAAACATCATATGGCAACTGAACTAGGAAACCTATAACTTACAGAGAATCCAACATTTTAATTTCTATGTGTAACTTACCCTTCTGAGATATTTCTCAGTTTTATATGGAAATCTGTTCACACAGCCAGCAGTTACACAACCAGCAGATAATGTGTTCCATTGAATACTTTCTTATATATATATATATATATATCCTCACTGTTTCAATAATATTTATTTCTTTATACAAATAAATACCATGTTTAGGTGCATAAAATACAACATTGGTCAACACATTTAGATAGGATACAGAATGTAAATACACATCTGTAAAGAAAATATTACACATTTCAATCATTGTTCAGATAATCTGAAATACATAGCAAATGAACTTAACAGAAATAAATTATTGTCTTTATAAATGACAGTGGTGCAGTTGATTACTCACCCTATGTATGCTTCAGGTGCATGTGGAGAGAAGGGTAAATGCTACAGCCAGTTGGAAGGGCTGGTGACAGGTGTGAAATAGGTAAGTCACTCTGCGTTTTACGTCACTTCACAATGTTTAGTTGAGAATTGAGAAGAGAGTGGTAGAAGGAGAAGAGGGAGACCATCAGTAAAATTTAAAGGTAAGTTCTTATATAGCGCAGTATCCAGTCCTTAGGACTGCTCAAAGTACTTTAAACTTTCTTTCTGGCAGACCTGTTTAAATGAAATCTCAATCGAGAGAACCCTGTTTCGAGTCCTTTGCTGTCGCATTGAACATTGAGCAAGTTCTTTCACTCTACATTGCTACAGTTCACTCAGCTCTATGGCTGCCTGAAATAGACAGTGGTGGATATTTGTATATGAATAGTGTTTGTGCATTAATTGTAGCAAGGCTGAATGCTTCCCAGAGAAGTCGAAATGGTGTTCGATTGAACATGTCTGCCAGGGAGTGAAGTATAAAAGTGCTTTGAGCAGTCCTGAGAACTTACCTTTATGTGTTCTGTCTCTTTAATTATGATTAATTATGACCATTTGTTGAAGGTATCGCTGTGAGGGACCCGATGTTCAACTATGAGACCCTGTCCGATGCCCTTTTGGAGACACAGGTGATCCTTATGTTCAAGGCCCAGTCAGTTCGTTTGTTGTTCAGTGCGTTGAGTTATGTGTACCTAGCACGATGGAATGACAACAGAGTGTCATGATTTTTATCCTGTCTCCAGATCAATTCAGCTTTGCGACTATAGTGCTTTGAGTTCATCATCAAACCAAGTGGCCTCACTACCCTAGTTTTAGATTTGGTGGGTGTGTGCCTATCCAACAACTGTCTTAATGCGGTATTGTATTCACCAGCTAGATGATTGATATCCGTGATGCTCAATAGTGCATTAGCTATACCCCTGAAGTCAGTGCTGAAAGCTTTGTTATCAATTTGTGTCAGTTTCCTATACGATATAGTACATGTCTCTAAAGGAGGTCTGGGCATGTTTACTCGATAACGCACAAACATGTGATCCGAGACCATGTAATCAGCCACCGGGTAACTAAGAAGTTCACGATTACGCCTAGTGACAATTAAATCGAGAGTATGACCAGATCTATGAGTTGCAACCCTAACATGTTGTTTTAAGTCATACATACTCAGTACATCACACATTCTTATTGCATCAGCATCGATGTCAATATCCATATGAATATTAAAATGACCTACTACAGGAGTGATTGAGGGGTGTGAACTGCATGCGACAGGTAGTTCTGAAATTCCTCAAAGAAAGTAGCAGTAGTGACACGATGGTTTTACGAATACGGTGGTCGGTATATCACATGCACATCAACTTTCGTCTTTTCGCACAATAATTCATAGCAAATTAAAAGGAACATCACTTTTCAGCGAATACTGCCGGACAGTCTTGGATTGTTCTTGAGATGATAGCCACTGGGTGTTAGTTCCTCGCGTTTGACCGCATCACCAGATGTCAATCAGGTCTCCGTTATCAGAACGATATCAGTGTCACTAGTAATGATATACTCACTGACGTCTGCAGTTTTGTTCCACACACAACACGGATTCACAAGAGCGAGTTGGATGTCCCTTGTCCGTCACGATGGTGTGTTTACTCGCTTAACATGGATTAGATTGTTCAGATTAGCTCCAGTCCGAGCATCACGAATATTGAGCAGTTTCTCTGTTGCTGTTGTTACTGCTGTCGCCATCACTGCTGCTGCTGCCGCCATCGCTGCTTCTGCCGCCGTTGCTGTTGTCGCTGCTGCTGCTGTTGTCATTGTTGATGCCGCTGCCAAAGTTGCATGCGAGGTTGCGTCATCACTGTGCATAATTGAAGTTGTGCAGATATCAGTGGTGTATGTGTAATGTTGCCATAAAATATATTAGTTAACACCGTTGGCACCCGAGAATGCAGCTTTATGAAAGTTCCTATCGAATAAAGTTAATGTCGGAATCGAATGATAGTGGTTAATTCCGCAGGGTCAGTGTGTTTTTGCCATGGAACAAATCTTTAATAACCGAAGCGTTTGTAGAGTCTTTAGCAGTATCGTTTGTTTGGCCTTCATTGCAATGACCCCGATGGCATGCAGTTCTTGACTGGTGAAAGCCAGCATGTTTACAAACAGTCTGTTAAGCGTAAACACTGATTTAACAATGGGAAAGTAATTTTACTTATTTATTCACTTATTTTAATAAAAAATAGGTTTCAGTATATGTTATGTTCCAAATGGTGGCAACTGAAGACTCCAGTTAGAAAATGATGATGCAAGATTCCCAACATTAAAACATACTGATTTTACTTTAACCAATGTGAATTTTAAAGCATTTATTTCAGTTTAAAAATAAAACCCTGGTACTTGTGATATTAGCTGTTGTATGAGTAGATCAATATGGATGATGTGTTCACTTCAGAACTGGGAGGAAAGGAAGTCTTGAGATCGATGGATTCAGCTTTGCAGAGGGAGAAACTGGAGGAGTATCATGCATGCTGAACACACACGGCAACATGTAAATTGGTAAGTCTCACAAATATATTGTACTTAAAAATGCAGCATGGAACAATCATAGGAAATATGCATGGCATTGCATACAACTGTCCCAAGTTATGCAATCTTCATCAACTGTCTCATATAAATCCTTCTTCAAACCGTCTCTTGCGTCTCTGTAGGTAGCGCCATGTGTCACACAAAATACCAGACTAAGTACTTGGCTTCTTACCTAACCGTGAAAATGATCACCATACAAATAACCAAGTTATTTCTTCTGATGGATAAGTATTTTTTAGTTTGTATAATAATTGATGTATCCACTACATCGCGGTTTTGCTTACATCACAATTTAATTTTGTGCGTGACCTCCGTCAAGTTTTGCTTTGCATTAATGGTTATATATACGTGAATTACATTGCTATTGCTGCATGACATCTCCTAATTCAAACATTCCCACATACAGTGGTCACTTTACAAACTGCATTATATTTTTGTTATAAAGAAACACTTTTGTGACCAGAATTTCAACAAAATATTTGACGGAATGTCCGAACCCACTACATATTTTCTGATGACTTGACGGAGGTGTTGCTAGGCAACAGGTCACATGACGGAGAGGTTATCTGTAGCGTGTTCGGCCAGTATTGCCAGAGTGTTGACAGTGGTTGTTATGCTTCAGGTGGCATGCCTAACCTGGACGGCATGACATTTGGTCAGCACAAGAAGATGCTGGAGGGTTGTGTCAGTAACCTGCACATCCATGGCAAGGACCCCTTGACCTCACCACTGTCGCTGTTGGGGTATGTCCTGGCGCCCTGACACCCCTCTTTTCTGCAGCCGTCCAGTTGCTACAGTGTTTTTGTTTCTTTATGTTTTGGGGCTAGTTTTTTCTTAAACAAAATGTATTATTTTGTCAGCTTTATTAGTTTTATTAATAGAAATGTAACCGATTAAAGTTATATATCTCGGCTGGTTGATACTTGATTTGAAACTTATGTTGCCAACATAATTAGGAGGTTAACTAATGTCAGAATGAATTGTACTATTAGCCTATACATGTGAATTCTTTGTAATTTTACTTTATTTGTATACATTTTCTAGCAGTAAAATGTTGTCTTTGAATGTTGAAGGGCAGATTCACAAAGCAATGTTAATATGATGGAGAGATAAGGTAATTATGTGCAATCATACCATGATATCGTGCCAACTGAAGTGAAGGTCTGATACAAGGTATTTATTGTGCGCAAATGCCAAATATGCCAAATACTTATTGAATATTTTTCCACACAGAAACAGAGTTGTAGGGGAAAGAAATCTTGTGATGTATTTCATTATAATGTACAACATTTGACACAGTCCCACTGATATCTATTTATAACAGACAGACAGACAGTATTTTTTTACCACCATAAGCACATAAACTACAATATAATATTAATTGTAAGGTCAGGGAGACTCCCATTAAGACAATTATATGCAGCTATCATGGGAGCAACCCTACTGATGTAACTGGATAGTGGACTTTGCCCTGGTCACTTACTAGGCTGTGAGTGGAGTGGCCAGCTGTAAATGTGTGTATTGGTCTAGCCTAGTTAATTTTCTTTAGTGTACCTTTTGTTCTCAAATAATCTGTCCTCTTAGTTTTACAAATGAAGACATAATCTGGCATAACTTCATAAGTTTTTGTAGCAGTACATTTGTACTTCCAATGTATCATTGCAACATAACATACACATTGTATGTAATATTCTCATGCAATCCATTTGCATATATAATATAAAACTTCAACAGCAGTTTTCTTAATTTTCACTTTTTGACCCCTACCATGTTCAATGCGCCATAACTTCGCAAATTTTTGTAGCAGTCATAATTTTTGAAACTGTAAAAGCACCCTACCCAACCTTTACAAGAATGAAAGAAAACAATGTTAAAATTTTTCTGAGTTATCACTCATTTGGTCAGCCGGGGTCACATAGACGTATTAGTCCAAAGGACTTCAGGGCCACCTGGCCCATTTTGTTTTATAAATGTTCTTATCTATTTATTATATATATGTTTTAATGTTTTTTAACAATCTTATTGAGTACATTCCATGTTCTAGTATTGTGATGCACCTCTGAATTATTAATTGCCATATTTATGGTGCAGAAGAATGCTGTTGAATTATTATTATAAGACAATATTCATCATTACAGAGAATCCATTGTTAAATTTAAGTGGAGACACCCCAGTCTGAAAAATTCCCAGTACGACACATGGTGACATTGTTTCCTTATTTCCCATATAATTATCTTTGTATTATAATTTTTCAGAAATGTTTTTATCTTATTTATTATATTTATATATAATGTATATATATATATATATATCAATGATCTTAATGGGTACATTCCATGTTTTAGTATTATAATGCACCTCTGAATGGTGGAGTGGAGACACCATACTCTTAAATATGTTTTTCTAAAAAGCTGATCAATCTCATCAGAAATTAATTGTATGAAGTTAGTATATTACTATTGTAAATAAAATGTCTCATCAAAAGAAATGTCTAAAAACTGTTGATAGCAGTGACAAGAAAGTATCCCACTGAATGGCAGACATCAACTGGATGTTCCCTTAGTTTTTCAAATGGTTCAGTATCAGATATATAATATATCACCATAGTTGTTATACTGGTTGGGTGGACTAGTGAATTTTGCAGCGTATACAGAGCAGCCTTGTGTTGTAGAAAGAAGAAATTCCGCATGATCAAGTTTGGCACCAACGTTGATTTGTCTAATGAGAAGAAATGGAAGGCACGACTCCAGGAGTTGGAAAAACTTCCCGCCTTCACACGAGTATGTCTCCCATTGTCTCCCTCCCTCTCTCCCTCCCTCTCTCTCTCCCTCCCTCTCCCTCCAACCATCCCTCCCTCCTTCCCTTCCACACAGGTTGTAGCCGCCAGTAACCTGTGCCACTATAACCGTTACAGGTTGTAGCATCCAGTAACCTGGGCCACTGTAACCATTGCAGGTTGTAGCAGCCAGTAACCTGTGCCAGTGTAACTGTTACAGGTTGTAGCATCCAGTATCCTGTGCCAGTGTAACCGTTACAGGTTGTAGCATCCAGTATCCTGTGCCACTGTAACTGGTACAGGTTGTAGCAGCCAGTAACATGTGCCACAGTAACCATTGCAGGTTGTAGCCACCAGTAACATGTACCAATGTAGCCGTTACAGGGTGTAGCCACCAGTAACATGTGTCACTGTAACCGTTACAGGTTGTAGCCACCAGTAACATGTACCACTGTAGCCGTTACAGGGTGTAGCCACCAGTAATATGTGTCACTGTAACCATTACAGGTTGTAGCCACCAATAACATGTGTCACTGTAACCGTTACAGGTTGTAGCCGCCAGTAACATGTGCCACTGTAACCATTACAGGTTGTAGCAGCCAGTAACCTGTGCCACTATAACCGTTACAGGTTGTAGCATCCAGTAACCTGGGCCACTGTAACCATTGCAGGTTGTAGCAGCCAGTAACCTGTGCCAGTGTAACTGTTACAGGTTGTAGCATCCAGTATCCTGTGCCAGTGTAACCGTTACAGGTTGTAGCATCCAGTATCCTGTGCCACTGTAACTGGTACAGGTTGTAGCAGCCAGTAACATGTGCCACAGTAACCATTGCAAGTTGTAGCCACCAGTAACATGTACCACTGTAGCCGTTACAGGGTGTAGCCACCAGTAACATGTGTCACTGTAATCGTTACAGGTTGTAGCCACCACTAACATGTGTCACTGTAACCATTACAGGTTGCAGCCAACAGTAACATGTGCCACTGTAACCATTACAGGTTGTAGCCACCAATAACATGTGTCACTGTAACCGTTACAGGTTGTAGCCACCACTAACATGTACCACTGTAGCCCTTACAGGGTGTAGCCACCAGTAACATGTGTCACTGTAATCGTTACAGGTTGTAGCCACCAGTAACATGTGTCACTGTAACCGTTACAGGTTGTAGCCATTAGTAACATGTGTCACTGTAACCGTTACAGGGTGTAGCCACCAGTAACATGTGTCACTTTAACCGTTACAGGTTGTAGCCACCAGTAACATGTGCCACTGTAACCGATACAGGTTGTAGCCGCCAGTAACATGTGCCACTGTAACCGTTACATGTTGTAGCCATCAGTAACATGTGCCACTGTAACCGTTACAGGTTGTAGCCACCAGTAACATGTGCCACTGTAACCGTTACAGGTTGTAGTTGCCAGTAACATGTACCACTGTAACCTTTATAGGTTGTAGCCACCAGTAACATGTGCCACTGTAACCATTACAGGTTGCAGCCACCAGTAACATGTGCCACTGTAACCGTTACATGTTGTTGCCATCAGTAACATGTGCCACTGTAACCGTTGCAGGTTGTAGCCACCAGTAACATGTACCACTGTAGCCCTTACATGTTGTAGCCATCAGTAACATATGCCACTGTAACTGTTACAGGTTGTAGCCACCAGTAACATGTGCCACTGTAACCATTACAGGTTGTAGCCACCAGTAACATGTGCCACTGTAACCGTTACAGGTTGCAGCCACCAGTAACATGTGCCACTGTAACCGTTACAGGTTGTAGCCACCAGTAACATGTGTCACTGTAACCGTTACAGGTTGTAGCCACCAGTAACATGTGTCACTGTAACCGTTACAGGTTGTAGCCACCATTAACATGTGTCACTGTAACTGTTACAGGGTGTAGTCACCAGTAACATGTGTCACTGTAACTGTTACAGGGTGTAGCCACCAGTAACATGTGTCACTGTAACCGTTACAAGTTGTAGCCACCAGTAACATGTGCCACTGTAACTGTTACAGGTTGTAGCCGCCAGTAGCATGTGCCACTGTATCCATTACAGGTTGTAGCCGCCAGTAACATGTGCCACTGTAACCATTACAGGTTTTAGCTGTAACATGTGCCATTGTAACCGTTACAGGTTGTAGCCGCCAGTAACATGTGCCACTGTAACCGTTACAGGTTGTAGCCGCCAGTAGCATGTGCCACTGTAACCATTACAGGTTGTAGCCGCCAGTAACATGTGCCACTGTAACCATTACAGGTTTTAGCTGCCAGTAACATGTGCCACTGAACCGTTACAGGTTGTAGCCGCCAGTAACATGTGCCACTGTAACCGTTACAGGTTGTAGCCACCAGTAACATGTGCCACTGTAACCGTTACAGGTTGTAGCCGCCAGTAACATGTGCCACTGTAACCATTACAGGTTGTAGCTGCGAGTAACATGTGCCACTGTAACCGTTACAGGTTGTAGCTGCCAGTAACATGCTGAGTCTCATTGGCCACAAGATCCTTGGAATGAACACGATGCAGCTCTATATGGTAGGACACTCGTTGTTTCACAACATTTTGTTCCTAAAACCAAACTAACATTGGCAAACATTCTTCAGTAGCTGCACCAAAATCTAGAATCAACCCCGTATTACTTTAAAATCAGCTGAAACTATAGCAACCTTTCGTAAAAAAACTAGACTTATTTATTTGAAATCGCATTTCCACCATATTCTTCGGCAGTCCCTTGCTCTAATCTCGACACTTGCTTGTCCCTGTTAATGATTTTGTCCAATGATTCTTGTATGTTGCGCCTCTGAGCTCAAATTCCTTCAGGGGGATATTGGCACTATCGACATTTATTTTATTATTGTTAATTCCCTTGTAATTATCTTCACATTCCTCCCAGGTGCAGGGGTATGTTTAGGGTGGCATGACCTGTTTTGGCAATTTTTTTTTTCCTTTATAATTTGTTGGACTGCTTTATTTTAACATGAAGAAAGAATAATAATAATCATAATAATAACAAACTTCTATAGCGCCTGTATCATCGCAGGCCTCAGCTCAGATGTGCAACATGCAACAATCAAAGCAAAAGCAACGGACTGCCCAAGATTTACGCTGTGAATGAATTAGTTCCAGATTTTCATGTGTGTCCAGTGTAGACATCTTTCATTAAGGAAAGGTGTCCACTGAGTACTTGCATAAATTAATACAGTCTGAATGATTTACCTTCCAATACTGGGGTATAACCATCGAGTAAGCCAAATATGAAATACATAATCCTTGATAAATGTGTGTATCTATATTATGCACATTTGAGAGAAACGAATGACTAGTGCTTATGGGACTTTGGTGGAGCGCCGTGGTGCAGTGGCTAGAGCTTCAGACTCTCGACCGAGAGAACCCGGGTTCGATTCCTGTGCAGCAATATCAAACCTTGGGCAAGTTCGTTCACTCTACATTGCTCCAGTTCACTCAGCTGTATGAATGAGTACCTTGCTCTAGACTGTGGTGGATATTTAATTTAATTGCAGTGTGACTGGATGCTTCCTAGAGAAGTCGAGATGGTGTTCGATTGAACAGATCTGTCAGGAAGTAAAGTGTAAAGCGCTTTGAGCAGTCCGTTTTTAGTGCTTGAAACCTTGTTATTTGAGAAATCAGCAAGATTTTGTTATTATGTTTCCTCGATAGGCCACCAGGAGAACTTGAATTACGCCGCAGTGAACATCAACATTGGGCCAGGAGACTGTGAATGGTTCGGGATGCCAGAGAGCTATTGGGGCGTCATACACCAACTGTGTGAACAGTAAGTGGGGGTTTGGGGCGTCATACACCAACTGTGTGAACAGTAAGTGGGGGTTTGGGGCATCATACACCAACGGTGTGAACAAATAACTGGGGTTGAATATAAAAAACTGTTCACATACAGTATGATATCTTTAAAATAAATTTCTTATATTTGAAAACATACCGCAGGGAATCAGCAGGACCATTTAATTAAGGTTTGTATTCAGTTACAAAAATCTCTAGGTTTAACTGGCGAAGGATATTATCAAAGCTACCGGTATGTAAATCATTGTTTATAGTTTTATAGGACTTTTAATATCTATGTGGTTTACTCAAAGTAATCTTTCATTTTGTTTGTATTAGTAGGAATGACGTCAACTATTTGACTGGGTCCTGCTTGTGTTTGTAGGAATGACATCAACTATATGACCGGGTCCTGGCTGTGTTTGTAGGAATGGCATCAACTGTTTGACAGGGTCCTCGTTGTGTTAGTAGGAATGACATTTACTATTTGACCGGATCCTGATTGTTTTTGTAGGAATTGCATCAACTACTTGACAGGGTTCTGGATGTGTTTGTGGGAATGGCACCAATTATTTGACCAGGTCCTCGTGTTTGTAGCAATGGCATCAACTATTTGACCTAGTCCTCATGTTTGTAGGAATGTCATCAACTATTTGACCGGGTCCTGGCTGTGTTTGTAGGAATGGCATCAACTAATTGACGAGGTCCTGGTTGTGTTTGTAGCAATGGCATCAAATATTTCACATGGTCCTCATGTTTGTAGGAATGACATTGAATATTTGACTGTTTCCTGGCTGTGTTTGTAGCAATGGCATCAACTATTTGACCTAGTCCTCATGTTTGTAGGAATGACATCAACTATTTGACCGGGTCCTGGCTGTGTTTGTAGGAATGGCATCAACTATTTGACAAGGTCCTGGTTGTGTTTGTAGCAATGGCATCAACTATTTCACATGGTCCTCATGTTTGTAGGAATGACATTGACTATTTGACTGGGTCATGATTGTTTTTGTAGGAATTACATCAACTATTTGACTGTTTCCTGGCTGTGTTTGTGAGAATGGCATCAACTATTTGACTGGGTTCTGGATGTGTTTGTGGGAATGGCACCAATTATTTGACCAGGTCCTCGTGTTTGTAGCAATGGCATCAACTATTTGACCTAGTCCTCATGTTTGTAGGAATGTCATCAACTATTTGACCGGGTCCTGGTTGTGTTTGTAGGAATGGCATCAACTATTTGACCGGGTCCTGGTTGTGTTTGTAGGAATGGAATGAACTATTTGACCGGGTCCTGTGTGTGTTTGTAGGAATGCCATCGATTATTTGACAGTGTCTTGGTTGTGTTTGTGAGAATGGTATCAACTATTTGACCGGGTCCTGGTTGTGTTTGTAGCAATGGCATCAACTATTTGACCTGGTCCTCATGTTTGTAGGAATGTCATCAACTATTTGACCGGGTCCTGGTTGTGTTTGTAGGAACGGCATGAACTATTTGACCTGGTCCGGGTTGTGTTTGTAGGAATGCCATCAACTATTTGACCGTGTCTTGGTTGTGTTTGTGAGAATGGTATCAACTATTTGACCAGGTCCTGGTTGTGTTTGTAGCAATGGCATCAACTATTTGACATTGTCCTCATGTTTGTAGGAATGTCATCAACTATTTGACCGGGTCCTAGTTGTGTTTGTAGGAACGGCATGAACTATTTGACCGGGTCCTGTGTGTGTTTGTAGGAATGGCATGTACTATTTGACCGGGTCCTGGTTGTGTTTGTAGGAACGGCATGAACTATTTGACCAGGTCCTGTGTGTGTTTGTAGGAATGGCATGAACTATTTGACCGGGTCCTGGTTGTGTTTGTAGGAATGGCATGAACTATTTGCCCGGGTGCTCTGTGTGTTTGTAGGAATGCCATCAACTGTTTGACCGTGTCATGG
>JAHLWY010006304.1:0-19396 GCA_020002185.1 Paraescarpia echinospica | reverse complement strand
CTTTCTTCTCTGTCATCTCTCACAGTTGTTTGGCTGACCTGGGCACTCGAGGCATCACTGTATATGGCTTCCTTCTCTATCATCTCTCAGTTGTTTGGCTGATCTGGGCACTCGGAGCATCACTGTATATGGCGTCCTTCTCTGTCATCTCTCACAGTTGATTGGCTGACCTAGGCACTCGTAGCATCACTGTATATGGCGTCCTTCACTGTCATCTCTCACGGTTGTTTGGCTGACCTGGGCACTCGTAACATCACTGTATATGGCGTCCTTCTCTGTCATCTCTCACAGTTGATTGGCTGAACTGGGCACTCGTAGCATCACTGTATGTAGCGTTCTTCTCTGTCATCTCTAACATTTGTTTGGCTGACCTGGGCACTCATAGCATCACAGTATATGGCATCCTTCTCTATCTTCTCTAACAGTTGTTTGGCTGACATGGGCACTCGTAACATCATTGTATATGGCGTCCTTCTCTGTCATCTCTCACAGTTGTTTGGCTGACCTAGGCACTCGTAGCATCACTGTATATGGCGTCCTTCAGTGTCATCTTTCACAGTTGTTTGGCTGACCTGGGCACTCGTAGCATCACTGTATATGGCGTCCTTCTCTGTCATCTCTCACAGTAGTTTGGCTGACCTAGGCACTCGTAACATCACTGTATATGGCGTCCTTCACTGTCATCTTTCACAGTTGTTTGGCTGACCTGGGCACTCGTAGCATCACTGTATATGGCGTCCTTCTCTGTTATCTCTCAGTTGTTTGGCTGACCTGGGCACTCGTGGCATCACTGTATATAGCGTCCTTCTCTGTCATCTCTAGTTTGTTTGGCTGACCTGGGCACTCGTAACATCACTGTATATGGCGTCCTTTTCTGTCATCTCTCATTTGTTTGGCTGACCTGGGCACTCGTAGCATCACTGTATATGGTATCCTTGTCTGTCATCTCTCGGTTGTTTGGCTGACCTGTGCACTCATAAACAAACAACTATGAAACGAGAAATCTCTTACAGTTGTTTGGCTGACCAGGGCACTCGTAGCATCACTGTATATGGCTTCCTTCTGTGTCATCTCTCAGTTGTTTGGCTGACCTGGGCACTCGTAACATCACTGTATATAGCGTACTTCTCTGTCATCTTTCACAGTTGTTTGGCTGACCTGGGCACTCGTAGCATCACAGTATATGGCGTCCTTCTATATCATCTCTAACAGTTGTTTGGCTGACCTGGGCACTCGTAACATCACTATATATGGCGTCCTTCTCTCTCATCTCTCACAGTTGTTTGGCTGACCTAGGCACTCGTACCATCACTGTATATGGCGTCCTTCTCTGTCATCTCTCGGTTGTTTGGCTGACCTGGGCACTCGTAACATCACTGTATATGGCGTCCTTCTCTGTCATCTCTCATTTGTTTGGCTGACCTGGGCACTCGTAGCATCACTGTATATGGTATCCTTGTCTGTCATCTCTCGGTTGTTTGGCTGACCTGGGCACTCATAAACATACAACTATGAAACGAGGAATCTCTTACATTTGTTTGGCTGACCTGGACACTCGTAGCATCACTGTATATGGCTTCCTTCTGTGTCATCTCTCAATTGTTTGGCTGACCTGGGCACTCGTAGCATCACTGTATATGGCGTCCTTCTCTGTCATCTCTCACAGTTGATTGGCTGACCTAGGCACTCGTGGCATCTCTGTATATGGCGTCCTTCTCTGTCATCTCTCGGTTGTTTGGCTGACCTGGGCACTCGTAGCATCACTGTATATGGCGTCCTTCTCTGTCATCTCTCACAGTCGTTTGTCTGATCTAGGAACTCGTAGCATCACTGTATATGGAGTCCTTCTCTATCATCTCTCACAGTTGTTTGGCTGACCTGGGCACTCGTAGCATCACTGTATGTGGTGTCCTTCTATGTCATCTCTCACAGTTGTTTGACTGACCTGGGGACTCGTAGCATCACTGTATGTGGCGTCCTTCTCTCTCATCTATCACAGTTTTTTGGCTGACCTAGGCACTCGTAGCGTCACTGTATATGGCGGCCTTCACTGTCATCTCTCACGGTTGTTTGGCTGACCTGGGCACTCGTAACATTACTGTATATGGCGTCCTTCTCTGTCATCTCTAACAGTTGTTTGGCTGACCTGGGCACTCGTAGCATCACAGTATATGGCATCCTTCTCTAACTTCTCTAACAGTTGTTTGGCTGACCTGGGCACTAGTAACATCACTGAGTATGGCGTCTTTCTCTGTCATCTCTCACAGTTGTTTGGCTGACCTAGGCACTCGTAGCATCACTGTATATGGCGTCCTTCAGTGTCATCTCTCACAGTTGTTTGGCTGACCTGGGCACTCGTAGCATCACTGTATATGGCGTCATTCTCTGTCATCTCTCACAGTAGTTTGGCTGACCTAGGCACTCGTAACATCACTGTATATGGCGTCCTTCTCTGTTATCTCTCAGTTGTTTGGCTGACCTGGGCACTCGTGGCATCACTGTATATGGCGTCCTTCTCTGTCATCTCTAGTTTGTTTGGCTGACCTGGGCACTCGTAACATCACTGTATATGGCGTCCTTTTCTGTCATCTCTCATTTGTTTGGCTGACCTGGGCACTCGTAGCATCACTGTATATGGTATCCTTGTCTGTCATCTCTCGGTTGTTTGGCTGACCTGGGCACTCATAAACAAACAACTATGAAACGAGAAATCTCTTACAGTTGTTTGGCTGACCAGGGCACTCGTAGCATCACTGTATATGTCTTCCTTCTGTGTCATCTCTCAGTTGTTTGGCTGACCTGGGCACTCGTAACATCACTGTATATAGCGTACTTCTCTGTCATCTCTCACAGTTGTTTGGCTTAACTGGGCACTCGTAGCATCACAGTATGTGGCGTTCTTCTCTATCATCTCTCACAGTTGTTTGGCTGACCTGGGCACTCGTAGCATCACAGTATATGGCGTCCTTCTATATCATCTCTAACAGTTGTTTGGCTGACCTGGGCACTCGTAACATCACTATATATGGCGTCCTTCTCCCTCATCTCTCACAGTTGTTTGGCTGACCTAGGCACTCGTACCATCACTGTATACGGCGTCCTTCTCTGTCATCTCTCGGTTGTTTGGCTGACCTGGGCACTCGTAACATCACTGTATATGGCGTCCTTCTCTGTCATCTCTCATTTGTTTGGCTGACTTGGGCACTCGTAGCATCACTGTATATGGTATCCTTGTCTGTCATCTCTCGGTTGTTTGGCTGACCTGGGCACTCATAAACATACAACTATGAAACGAGGAATCTCTTACAGTTGTTTGGCTGACCACTCGTAGCATCACTGTATATGGCACTCGTAGCATCACTGTATATGGCTTCCTTCTGTGTCACCTGGGCACTCGTAGCATCACTGTATGTTTGGCTGACCTGGGCACTCGTAGCACCACTGTATATGACGTCATTCTCTGTCATCTCTCACAGTCGTGATTGGCTGATCATAGGCTGACCTGGGCACTCGTAGGCATTTCTGTATATGGCGTCCTTCTCTGTCATCTCTCGGTTGTTTGGCTGACCTGGGCACTCGTAGCATCACTGCATATGGCGTCCTTCTCTGTCATCTCTCACAGTTGTTTGGCTGACCTAGGCACTCGTAGCATCACTGTATATGGCGTCCTTCTCTGTCATCTCTCACAGTCGTTTGGCTGATCTAGGAACTCGTAGCATCACTGTATATGGAGTCCTTCTCTATCATCTCTCACAGTTGTTTGGCTGACCTGGGCACTCGTAGCATCACTGTATGTGGTGTCCTTCTATGTCATCTCTCACAGTTGTTTGGCTGACCTGGGGAATCGTAGCATCACTGTATGTGGCGTCCTTCTCTCTCATCTCTCACAGTTTTTTGGCTGACCTAGGCACTCGTAGCGTCACTGTATATGGCGGCCTTCACTGTCATCTCTCACGGTTGTTTGGCTGACATGGGCACTCGTAACATTACTGTATATGGCGTCCTTCTCTGTCATCTCTAACAGTTGTTTGGCTGACCTGGGCACTCGTAGCATCACAGTATATGGCATCCTTCTCTATCTTCTCTAACAGTTGTTTGGCTGACCTGGGCACTCGTAACATCACTGAATATGGCGTCCTTCTCTGTCATCTCTCACAGTTGTTTGGCTGACCTAGGCACTCGTAGCATCACTGTATATGGCGTCCTTCGGTGTCATCTCTCACAGTTGTTTGGCTGACCTGGGCACTCGTAGCATCACTGTATATGGCGTCCTTCTCTGTCATCTCTCACAGTAGTTTGGCTGACCTAGGCACTCGTAACATCACTGTATATGGCGTCCTTCACTGTCATCTTTCACAGTTGTTTGGCTGACCTGGGCACTCGTAGCATCACTGTATATCGCGTCCTTCTTTCTCATCTCTCACAGTTGTTTGGCTGATCTAGGGACTCGTAGCATCACTGTATATCGCGTCCTTCTCTATCTTCTCTCACAGTTGTTTTGCTGACCTAGGCACTCGTAGCATCACTTTATATGGCGTCCTTCACTGTCATCTCTCACAGTTGTTTGGCTCACCTGGGCACTCGTAGCATCACTGTATATGGCGTCCTTCTCTGTTATCTCTCAGTTGTTTGGCTGACCTGGGCACTCGTGGCATCACTGTATATGGCGTCCTTCTCTCTCATCTCTAGTTTGTTTGGCTGACCTGGGCACTCGTAACATCACTGTATATGGCGTCCTTCTCTGTCATCTCTCATTTGTTTGGCTGACCTGGGCACTCGTAGCATCACAGTATATGGCGTCCTTCTATATCATCTCTAACAGTTGTTTGTCTGACCTGGGCACTCGTAACATCACTATATATGGCGTCCTTCTCTCTCATCTCTCACAGTTGTTTGGCTGACCTAGGCACTCGTACCATCACTGTATATGGCGTCCTTCTCTGTCATCTCTCACAGTTGTTTGGCTGAACTGGGCACTCGTAGCATCACTGTATGTAGCGTTCTTCTATGTCATCTCTAACAGTTGTTTGGCTGACCTGGGCACTCGTAGCATCACAGTATATGGCATCCTTCTCTATCTTCTCTAACAGTTGTTTGGCTGACCTGGGCACTCGTAACATCACTGTATATGGCGTCCTTCTCTGTCACCTCTCACAGTTGTTTGCCTGACCTGGGCACTCGTAGCATAACTGTATATGGCTTCCTTCTCTGTCATCTCTCACGGTTGTTTGGCTGACCTGGGCACTCGTAACATCACTGTATATAGCGTACTTCTCTGTCATCTCTCACAGTTGTTTGGCTGAACTGGGCACTCGTAGCATCACTGTATGTGTCGTTCTTCTCTGTCATCTCTCACAGTTGTTTGGCTGACCTGGGCACTCGTAGCATCACTGTATATGGCTTCCTTCTCTATCATCTCTCAGTTGTTTGGCTGATCTGGGCACTCGGAGCATCACTGTATATGGCGTCCTTCTCTGTCATCTCTCACAGTTGATTGGCTGACCTAGGCACTCGTAGCATCACTGTATATGGCGTCCTTCACTGTCATCTCTCACGGTTGTTTGGCTGACCTGGGCACTCGTAACATCACTGTATATGGCGTCCTTTTCTGTCATCTCTCACAGTTGTTTGGCTGA
Organism: Paraescarpia echinospica; assembly: GCA_020002185.1. Classification (NCBI taxonomy): domain Eukaryota; kingdom Metazoa; phylum Annelida; class Polychaeta; order Sabellida; family Siboglinidae; genus Paraescarpia; species Paraescarpia echinospica. The sequence goes on along the minus strand of JAHLWY010006304.1, from coordinate 13,760 downwards.
ACTGGGCACTCGTAGCATCACTGTATGTAGCGTTCTTCTCTGTCATCTCTAAAAGTTGTTTGGCTGACCTGGGCACTCGTAGCATCACAGTATATGGCATCCTTCTCTATCTTCTCTAACAGTTGTTTGGCTGACCTGGGCACTCGTAACATCATTGTATATGGCGTCCTTCTCTGTCATCTCTCACAGTTGTTTGGCTGACCTAGGCACTCGTAGCATCACTGTATATGGCGTCCTTCAGTGTCATCTTTCACAGTTGTTTGGCTGACCTGGGCACTCGTAGCATCACTGTATATGGCGTCCTTCTCTGTCATCTCTCACAGTAGTTTGGCTGACCTAGGCACTCGTAACATCACTGTATATGGCGTCCTTCACTGTCATCTTTCACAGTTGTTTGGCTGACCTGGGCAATCGTAGCATCACTGTATATGGCGTCCTTCTCTCTCATCTCTCACAGTTGTTTGGCTGATCTAGGGACTCGTAGCATCACTGTATATGGCGTCCTTCTCTATCTTCTCTCACAGTTGTTTTGTTGACCTAGGCACTCGTAGCATCACTTAATATGGCGTCCTTCACTGTCATCTCTCACAGTTGTTTGGCTGACCTGGGCACTCTTAGCATCACTGTATATGGCGTCCTTCTCTGTTATCTCTCAGTTGTTTGGCTGACCTGGGCACTCGTGGCATCACTGTATATGGCGTCCTTCTCTGTCATCTCTAGTTTGTTTGGCTGACCTGGGCACTCGTAACATCACTGTATACGGCGTCCTTTTCTGTCATCTCTCATTTGTTTGGCTGACCTGGGCACTCGTAGCATCACTGTATATGGTATCCTTGTGTGTCATCTCTCGGTTGTTTGGCTGACCTGGGCACTCATAAACAAACAACTATGAAACGAGAAATCTCTTACAGTTGTTTGGCTGACCAGGACACTCGTAGCATCACTGTATATGGCTTCCTTCTGTGTCATCTCTCAGTTGTTTGGCTGACCTGGGCACTCGTAGCATCACTGTATATGGCGTCCTTATCTGTCATCTCTCACAGTTGATTGGCTGATCTAGGCACTCGTGGCATCTCTGTATATGGCGTCCTTCTCTGTCATCTCTCGGTTGTTTGGCTGACCTGGGCACTCGTAGCACCACTGCATATGGCGTCCTTCTCTGTCATCCCTCACAGTTGTTTGGCTGACCTAGGCACTCGTAGCATCACTGTATATGGCGTCCTTCTCTGTCATCTCTCACAGTTGTTTGGCTGATCTAGGAACTCGTAGCATCACTGTCTATCGTCTCTCACAGTTGTTTGGCTGACCTGGGCACTCGTAGCATCACTGTATGTGGTGTCCTTCTCTGTCATCTCTCACAGTTGTTTGGCTGACCTGGGGACTCGTAGCATCACTGTATGTGGCGTCCTTCTCTGTCATCTCTCACAGTTTTTTGGCTGACCTAGGCACTCGTAGCATCACTGTATATGGCGTCCTTCACTGTCATCTCTCACGGTTGTTTGGCTGACCTGGGCACTCGTAACATCACTGTATATGGCGTCCTCTCTGTCATCTCTCACAGTTGTTTGGCTGAACTGGGCACTCGTAGCATCACTGTATGTGGCGTTCTTCTCTGTCATCTCTCAACAGTTGTTTGGCTGACCTGGGCACTCGTAGCATCACAGTATATGGCATCCTTCTCTGTCTTCTCTAACAGTTGTTTGGCTGACCTGGGCACTCGTAACATTACTGTATATGGCGTCCTTCTCTGTCATCTCTCACAGTTGTTTTGCTGACCTCGGACTCGTAGATCACTTTATATGGAGTCCTTCTCTGTCATCTCTCATTTGTTTGGCTGACCTGGGCACTCGTAGCATCACTGTATATGGTATCCTTGTCTGTCACCTGGGCACTCATAAACATACAACTATGGAGGAATCTCTTACAGTTGTTTGGCTGACCTACTCGTAGCATCACTGTATATGGCTTCCTTCTGTGTCATCTCTCAGTTGTTTGGCTGACCTGGGCACTCGTAGCATCACTGTATATGGCGTCCTTCTCTGTCATCTCTCACAGTTGATTGGCTGACCTAGGCACTCGTGGCATCTCTGTATATGGCGTCCTTCTCTGTCATCTCTCGGTTGTTTGGCTGACCTGGGCACTCGTAGCATCACTGCATATGGCGTCCTTCTCTGTCATCTCTCACAGTTGTTTGGCTGACCTGGGCACTCGTAGCATCACTCATCCTGTTGTTTGGCTGACCTGGGCACTCGGCGTCCTTCTCTGTCATCTCTCACAGTAGTTTGGCTGACCTAGGCACTCGTAACATCACTGTATATGGCGTCCTTCACTGTCATCTTTCACAGTTGTTTGGCTGACCTGGGCACTCGTAGCATCACTGTATATGGCGTCCTTCTCTCTCATCTCTCACAGTTGTTTGGCTGATCTAGGGACTCGTAGCATCACTGTATATCGCGTCCTTCTCTATCTTCTCTCACAGTTGTTTTGCTGACCTAGGCACTCGTAGCATCACTTTATATGGCGTCCTTCACTGTCATCTCTCACAGTTGTTTGGCTCACCTGGGCACTCGTAGCATCATTGTATATGGCGTCCTTCTCTGTTATCTCTCAGTTGTTTGGCTGACCTGGGCACTCGTGGCATCACTGTATATGGCGTCCTTCTCTGTCATCTCTAGTTTGTTTGGCTGACCTGGGCACTCGTAACATCACTGCATATGGCGTCCTTCTCTGTCATCTCTCATTTGTTTGGCTGACCTGGGCACTCGTAGCATCACTGTATATGGCTTCCTTCTCTGTTATCTCTCACGGTTGTTTGGCTGACCTGGGCACTCGTAACATCACTGTATATAGCGTACTTCTCTGTCATCTCTCACAGTTGTTTGGCTTAACTGGGCACTCGTAGCATCACAGTATGTGGCGTTCTTCTCTATCATCTCTCACAGTTGTTTGGCTGACCTGGGCACTCGTAGCATCACAGTATATGGCGTCCTTCTATATCATCTCTAACAGTTGTTTGGCTGACCTGGGCACTCGTAACATCACTATATATGGCGTCCTTCTCTCTCATCTCTCACAGTTGTTTGGCTGACCTAGGCACTCGTACCATCACTGTATATGGCGTCCTTCTCTGTCATCTCTCACAGTTGTTTGGCTGAACTGGGCACTCGTAGCATCACTGTATGTAGCGTTCTTCTATGTCATCTCTAACAGTTGTTTGGCTGACCTGGGCACTCGTAGCATCACAGTATATGGCATCCTTCTCTATCTTCTCTAACAGTTGTTTGGCTGACCTGGGCACTCGTAACATCACTGTATATGGCGTCCTTCTCTGTCACCTCTCACAATTGTTTGCCTGACCTGGGCACTCGTAGCATCACTGTATATGGCTTCCTTCTCTGTCATCTCTCACGGTTGTTTGGCTGACCTGGGCACTCGTAACATCACTGTATATAGCGTACTTCTCTGTCATCTCTCACAGTTGTTTGGCTGAACTGGGCACTCGTAGCATCACTGTATGTGTCGTTCTTCTCTGTCATCTCTCACAGTTGTTTGGCTGACCTGGGCACTCGTAGCATCACTGTATATGGCTTCCTTCTCTATCATCTCTCAGTTGTTTGGCTGATCTGGGCACTCGGAGCATCACTGTATATGGCGTCCTTCTCTGTCATCTCTCACAGTTGATTGGCTGACCTAGGTACTCGTAGCATCACTGTATATGGCGTCCTTCACTGTCATCTCTCACGGTTGTTTGGCTGACCTGGGCACTCGTAACATCACTGTATATGGCGTCCTTTTCTGTCATCTCTCACAGTTGTTTGGCTGAACTGGGCACTCGTAGCTTCACTGTATGTAGCGTTCTTCTCTGTCATCTCTAAAAGTTGTTTGGCTGACCTGGGCACTCGTAGCATCACAGTATATGGCATCCTTCTCTATCTTCTCTAACAGTTGTTTGGCTGACCTGGGCACTCGTAACATCATTGTATATGGCGTCCTTCTCTGTCATCTCTCACAGTTGTTTGGCTGACCTAGGCACTCGTAGCATCACTGTATATGGCGTCCTTCAGTGTCATCTTTCACAGTTGTTTGGCTGACCTGGGCACTCGTAGCATCACTGTATATGGCGTCCTTCTCTGTCATCTCTCACAGTAGTTTGGCTGACCTAGGCACTCGTAACATCACTGTATATGGCGTCCTTCACTGTCATCTTTCACAGTTGTTTGGCTGACCTGGGCAATCGTAGCATCACTGTATATGGCGTCCTTCTCTCTCATCTCTCACAGTTGTTTGGCTGATCTAGGGACTCGTAGCATCACTGTATATGGCGTCCTTCTCTATCTTCTCTCACAGTTGTTTTGTTGACCTAGGCACTCGTAGCATCACTTAATATGGCGTCCTTCACTGTCATCTCTCACAGTTGTTTGGCTGACCTGGGCACTCTTAGCATCACTGTATATGGCGTCCTTCTCTGTTATCTCTCAGTTGTTTGGCTGACCTGGGCACTCGTGGCATCACTGTATATGGCGTCCTTCTCTGTCATCTCTAGTTTGTTTGGCTGACCTGGGCACTCGTAACATCACTGTATATGGCGTCCTTTTCTGTCATCTCTCATTTGTTTGGCTGACCTGGGCACTCGTAGCATCACTGTATATGGTATCCTTGTGTGTCATCTCTCGGTTGTTTGGCTGACCTGGGCACTCATAAACAAACAACTATGAAACGAGAAATCTCTTACAGTTGTTTGGCTGACCAGGACACTCGTAGCATCACTGTATATGGCTTCCTTCTGTGTCATCTCTCAGTTGTTTGGCTGACCTGGGCACTCGTAGCATCACTGTATATGGCGTCCTTCTCTGTCATCTCTCACAGTTGTTTGGCTGACCTGGGCACTCGTGGCATCACTGTATGAGGTGTCCTTCTCTGTCATCTCTCACAGTTGTTTGGCTGACCTGGGGACTCGTAGCATCACTGTATGTGGCGTCCTTCTCTCTCATCTCTCACAGTTTTTTGGCTGACCTAGGCACTCGTAGCATCACTGTATATGGCGTCCTTCACTGTCATCTCTCACGGTTGTTTGGCTGACCTGGGCACTCGTAACATCACTGTATATGGCGTCCTTCTCTGTCATCTCTCACAGTTGTTTGGCTGAACTGGGCACTCGTAGCATCACTGTATGTGGCGTTCTTCTCTGTCATCTCTAACAGTTGTTTGGCTGACCTGGGCACTCGTAACATTACTGTATATGGCGTCCTTCTCTGTCATCTCTCACAGTTGTTTTGCTGACCTCGGAACTCGTAGAATCACTTTATATGGAGTCCTTCTCTGTCATCTCTCATTTGTTTGGCTGACCTGGGCACTCGTAGCATCACTGTATATGGTATCCTTGTCTCTCATCTCTCGGTTGTTTGGCTGACCTGGGCACTCATAAACATACAACTATGAAACGAGGAATCTCTTACAGTTGTTTGGCTGACCTGGGCACTCGTAGCATCACTGTATATGGCTACCTTCTGTGTCATCTCTCAGTTGTTTGGCTGACCTGGGCACTCGTAGCATCACTGTATATGGCGTCCTTCTCTCTCATCTCTCACAGTTGATTGGCTGACCTAGGCACTCGTGGCATCTCTGTATATGGCGTCCTTCTCTGTCATCTCTCGGTTGTTTGGCTGACCTGGGCACTCGTAGCATCACTGCATATGGCGTCCTTCTCTGTCATCTCTCACAGTTGTTTGGCTGACCTAGGCACTCGTAGCATCACTGTATATGGCGTCCTTCTCTGTCATCTCTGACAGTCGTTTGGCTGATCTAGGAACTCGTAGCATCACTGTATATGGCGTCCTTCTCTATCATCTCTCACAGTTGTTTGGCTGACCTGGGCACTCGTAGCATCACTGTATGTGGTGTCCTTCTATGTCATCTCTCACAGTTGTTTGGCTGACCTGGGGACTCGTAGCATCACTGTATGTGGCGTCCTTCTCTCTCATCTCTCACAGTTTTTTGGCTGAACTGGGCACTCGTAGCATCACTGTATGTAGCGTTCTTCTCTGTCATCTCTCACAGTTGTTTTGCTGACCTCGGAACTCGTAGCATCACTTTATATGGAATCCTTCTCTGTCATCTCTCATTTGTTTGGCTGACCTGGGCACTCGTAGCATCACTGTATATGGTATCCTTGTCTGTCATCTCTTGGTTGTTTGGCTGACCTGGGCACTCATAAACATACAACTATGAAACGAGGAATCTCTTACAGTTGTTTGGCTGACCTGGGCACTCGTAGCATCACTGTATATGGCTTCCTTCTGTGTCATCTCTCAGTTGTTTGGCTGACCTGGGCACTCGTAGCACCACTGTATATGACGTCCTTCTCTGTCATCTCTCACAGTTGATTGGCTGACATAGGCACTCGTGGCATTTCTGTATATGACGTCCTTCTCTGTCATCTCTCGGTTGTTTGGCTGACCTTGGCACTCGTAGCATCACTGCATATGGCGTCCTTCTCTGTCATCTCTCACAGTTGTTTGGCTGATCTAGGCACTCGTAGCATCACTGTATATGGCGTCCTTCTCTGTCATCTCTCACAGTCGTTTGGCTGATCTAGGAACTCGTAGCATCACTGTATATGGCGTCCTTCTCTATCATCTCTCACAGTTGTTTGGCTGACCTGGGCACTCGTAGCATCACTGTATGTGGTGTCCTTCTATGTCATCTCTCACATTTGTTTGGCTGACCTGGGGACTCGTAGCATCACTGTATGTGGCGTCCTTCTCTCTCATCTCTCACAGTTTTTTGGCTGAACTGGGCACTCGTAGCATCACTGTATGTAGCGTTCTTCTCTCTCATCTCTAACAGTTGTTTGGCTGACCTGGGCACTCGTAGCATCACAGTATAAGGCATCCTTCTCTATCTTCTCTAACAGTTGTTTGGCTGACCTGGGCACTCGTAACATCACTGAATATGGCGTCCTTCTCTGTCATCTCTCACAGTTGTTTGGCTGACCTAGGCACTCGTAGCATCACTGTATATGGCGTCCTTCAGTGTCATCTCTCACAGTTGTTTGGCTGACCTGGGCCCTCGTAGCATCACTGTATATGGCGTCCTTCTCTGTCATCTCTCACAGTAGTTTGGCTGACCTAGGCACTCGTAACATCACTGTATATGGCGTCCTTCACTGTCATCTTTCACAGTTGTTTGGCTGACCTGGGCACTCGTAGCATCACTGTATATGGCGTCCTTCTCTCTCATCTCTCACAGTTGTTTGGCTGGTCTAGGGACTCGTAGCATCACTGTATATCGCGTCCTTCTCTATCTTCTCTCACAGTTGTTTTGCTGACCTAGGCACTCGTAGCATCACTTTATATGGCGTCCTTCACTGTCATCTCTCACAGTTGTTTGGCTGACCTGGGCACTCGTAGCATCACTGTATATGGCGTCCTTCTCTGTTATCTCTCAGTAGTTTGGCTGACCTGGGCTCTCGTGGCATCACTGTATATGGCGTCCTTCTCTGTCATCTCTAGTTTGTTTGGCTGACCTGGGCACTCGTAACATCACTGTATATGGCGTCCTTCTCTGTCATCTCTCATTTGTTTGGCTGACCTGGGCACTCGTAGCATCACTGTATATGGCTTCCTTCTCTGTCACCTCTCACAGTTGTTTGCCTGACCTGGGCACTCGTAGCATCACTGTATATGGCTTCCTTCTCTGTCATCTCTCACGGTTGTTTGGCTGACCTGGGCACTCGTAACATCACTGTATATAGCGTACTTCTCTGTCATCTCTCACAGTTGTTTGGCTGAACTGGGCACTCGTAGCATCACTGTATGTGGCGTTCTTCTCTGTCATCTCTCACAGTTGTTTGGCTGAACTGGGCACTCGTAGCATCACTGTATATGGCTTCCTTCTCTATCATCTCTCAGTTGTTTGGCTGATCTGGGCACTCGGAGCATCACTGTATATGGCGTCCTTCTCTGTCATCTCTCACAGTTGATTGGCTGACCTAGGCACTCGTAGCATCACTGTATATGGCGTCCTTCACTGTCATCTCTCACGGTTGTTTGGCTGACCTGGGCACTCGTAACATCACTGTATATGGCGTCCTTTTCTGTCATCTCTCGCAGTTGTTTGGCTGAACTGGGCACTCGTAGCATCACTGTATGTAGCGTTCTTCTCTGTCATCTCTAACAGTTGTTTGTCTGACCTGGGCACTCGTAGCATCACAGTATATGGCATCCTTCTCTATCTTCTCTAACAGTTGTTTGGCTGACCTGGGCACTCGTAACATCATTGTATATGGCGTCCTTCTCTGTCATCTCTCACAGTTGTTTGGCTGACCTAGGCACTCGTAGCATCACTGTATATGGCGTCCTTCAGTGTCATCTTTCACAGTTGTTTGGCTGACCTGGGCACTCGTAGCATCACTGTATATGGCGTCCTTCTCTGTCATCTCTCACAGTAGTTTGGCTGACCTAGGCACTCGTAACATCACTGTATATGGCGTCCTTCACTGTCATCTTTCACAGTTGTTTGGCTGACCTGGGCAATCGTAGCATCACTGTATATGGCGTCCTTCTCTCTTATCTCTCACAGTTGTTTGGCTGATCTAGGGACTCGTAGCATCACTGTATATGGCGTCCTTCTCTATCTTCTCTCACAGTTGTTTTGTTGACCTAGGCACTCGTAGCATCACTTTATATGGCGTCCTTCACTGTCATCTCTCACAGTTGTTTGGCTGACCTGGGCACTCTTAGCATCACTGTATATGGCGTCCTTCTCTGTTATCTCTCAGTTGTTTGGCTGACCTGGGCACTCGTGGCATCACTGTATATGGCGTCCTTCTCTGTCATCTCTAGTTTGTTTGGCTGACCTGGGCACTCGTAACATCACTGTATATGGCGTCCTTTTCTGTCATCTCTCATTTGTTTGGCTGACCTGGGCACTCGTAGCATCACTGTATATGGTATCCTTGTCTGTCATCTCTCGGTTGTTTGGCTGACCTGGGCACTCATAAACAAACAACTATGAAACGAGAAATCTCTTACAGTTGTTTGGCTGACCAGGACACTCGTAGCATCACTGTATATGGCTTCCTTCTGTGTCATCTCTCAGTTGTTTGGCTGACCTGGGCACTCGTAGCATCACTGTATATGGCGTCCTTCTCTGTTATCTCTCACAGTTGATTGGCTGATCTAGGCACTCGTGGCATCTCTGTATATGGCGTCCTTCTCTGTCATCTCTCGGTTGTTTGGCTGACCTGGGCACTCGTAGCACCACTGCATATGGCGTCCTTCTCTGTCATCCCTCACAGTTGTTTGGCTGACCTAGGCACTCGTAGCATCACTGTATATGTCGTCCTTCTCTGTCATCTCTCACAGTTGTTTGGCTGATCTAGGAACTCGTAGCATCACTGTATATGGCGTCCTTCTCTATCATCTCTCACAGTTGTTTGGCTGACCTGGGCACTCGTAGCATCACTGTATGTGGTGTCCTTCTCTGTCATCTCTCACAGTTGTTTGGCTGACCTGTGGACTCGTAGCATCACTGTATGTGGCGTCCTTCTCTGTCATCTCTCACAGTTTTTTGGCTGACCTAGGCACTCGTAGCATCACTGTATATGGCGTCCTTCACTGTCATCTCTCACGGTTGTTTGGCTGACCTGGGCACTCGTAACATCACTGTATATGGCGTCCTCCTCTGTCATCTCTCACAGTTGTTTGGCTGAACTGGGCTCTCGTAGAATCACTGTATGTGGCGTTCTTCTCTGTCATCTCTAACAGTTGTTTGGCTGACCTGGGCACTCGTAGCATCACAGTATATGGCATCCTTCTCTATCTTCTCTAACAGTTGTTTGGCTGACCTGGGCACTCGTAACATCACTGTATATGGCGTCCTTCTCTGTCATCTCTCACAGTTGTTTTGCTGACCTCGGAACTCGTAGAATCACTTTATATGGAGTCCTTCTCTGTCATCTCTCATTTGTTTGGCTGACCTGGGCACTCGTAGCATCACTGTATATGGTATCCTTGTCTGTCATCTCTCGGTTGTTTGGCTGACCTGGGCACTCATAAACATACAACTATGAAACGAGGAATCTCTTACAGTTGTTTGGCTGACCTGGTCACTCGTAGCATCACTGTATATGGCTTCCTTCTGTGTCATCTCTCAGTTGTTTGGCTGACCTGGGCACTCGTAGCATCACTGTATATGGCGTCCTTCTCTATCATCTCTCACAGTTGATTGGCTGACCTAGGCACTCGTGGCATCTATGTATATGGCGTCCTTCTCTGTCATCTCTCGGTTGTTTGGCTGACCTGGGCACTCGTAGCATCACTGCATATGGCGTCCTTCTCTCTCATCTCTCACAGTTGTTTGGCTGACCTAGGCACTCGTAGCATCACTGTATATGGCGTCCTTCTCTGTCATCTCTGACAGTCGTTTGGCTGATCTAGGAACTCGTAGCATCACTGTATATGGCGTCCTTCTCTATCATCTCTCACAGTTGTTTGGCTGACCTGGGCACTCGTAGCATCACTGTATGTGGTGTCCTTCTATGTCATCTCTCACAGTTGTTTGGCTGACCTGGGACTCGTAGCATCACTGTATGTGGCGTCCTTCTCTCTCATCTCTCACAGTTTTTTGGCTGAACTGGGCACCCGTAGCATCACTGTATGTAGCGTTCTTCTCTGTCATCTCTAACAGTTGTTTGGCTGACCTGGGCACTCGTAGCATCACAGTATATGGCATCCTTCTCTATCTTCTCTAACAGTTGTTTGGTTGACCTGGGCACTCGTAACATCACTGAATATGGCGTCCTTCTCTGTCATCTCTCACAGTTGTTTGACTGACCTAGGCACTCGTAGCATCACTGTATATGGCGTCCTTCAGTGTCATCTCTCACAGTTGTTTGGCTGACCTGGGCACTCGTAGCATCACTGTATATGGCGTCCTTCTCTGTCATCTCTCACAGTAGTTTGGCTGACCTAGGCACTCGTAACATCACTGTATATGGCGTCCTTCACTGTCATCTTTCACAGTTGTTTGGCTGACCTGGGCACTCGTAGCATCACTGTATATGGCGTCCTTCTCTCTCATCTCTCACAGTTGTTTGGCTGATCTAGGGACTCGTAGCATCACTGTATATCGCGTCCTTCTCTATCTTCTCTCACAGTTGTTTTGCTGACCTAGGCACTCGTAGCATCACTTTATATGGCGTCCTTCACTGTCATCTCTCACAGTTGTTTGGCTGACCTGGGCACTCGTAGCATCACTGTATATGGCGTCCTTCTCTGTTATCTCTCAGTAGTTTGGCTGACCTGGGCTCTCGTGGCATCACTGTATATGGCGTCCTTCTCTGTCATCTCTAGTTTGTTTGGCTGACCTGGGCACTCGTAACATCACTGTATATGGCTTCCTTCTCTGTCATCTCTCACGGTTGTTTGGCTGACCTGGGCACTCGTAACATAACTGTATATAGCGTACTTCTCTGTCATCTCTCACAGTTGTTTGGCTGACCTGGGAACTCGTAGCATCACTGTATGTGGTGACCTTCTCTGTCAACTCTCACAGTTGTTTGGCTGACCTGGGGACTCGTAGCATCACTGTATGTGGCGTCCTTCTCTGTCATCTCTCACAGTTGTTTGGCTGACCTGGGGACTCGTAGCATCACTGTATGTGGTGTCCTTCTCTGTCATCTCTCACAGTTGTTTGGCTGACCTGGGGACTCGTAGCATCACTGTATGTGGCGTCCTTCTCTGTCATCTCTCACAGTTTTTTGGCTGACCTAGGCACTCGTAGCATCACTGTATGTGGCGTCCTTCACTGTCATCTCTCACGGTTGTTTGGCTGACCTGGGCACTCGTAACATCACTGTATATGGCGTCCTTCTCTGTCATCTCTCACAGTTGTTTGGCTGAACTGGGCACTCGTAGCATCACTGCATGTGGCGTTCTTCTCTGTCATCTCTAACAGTTGTTTGGCTGACCTGGGCACTCGTAGCATCACAGTATATGGCGTCCTTCTCTGTCATCTCTCACAGTTGTTTGGCTGACCTGGGCACTCGTAACATCACTGTATATGGCGTCCTTCTCTGTCATCTCTCACAGTTGTTTGGCTGACCTGGGCACTCGTAGCATCACTGTATATGGCGTCCTTCTCTGTCATCTCTCATTTGTTTGGCTGACCTGGGCACTCGTAGCATCACTGTATATGGTATCCTTGTCTGTCATCTCTCGGTTGTTTGGCTGACCTGGACACTCATAAACATACAACTATGAAACGAGGAATCTCTTACAGTTGTTTGGCTGACCTGGGCACTCGTAGCATCACTGTATATGGCTTCCTTCTGTGTCATCTCTCAGTTGTTTGGCTGACCTGGGCACTCGTAGCACCACTGTATATGACGTCATTCTCTGTCATCTCTCACAGTTGATTGGCTGACATAGGCACTCGTGGCATTTCTGTATATGGCGTCCTTCTCTGTCATCTCTCGGTTGTTTGGCTGACCTGGGCACTCGTAGCATCACTGCATATGGCGTCCTTCTCTGTCATCTCTCACAGTTGTTTGGCTGATCTAGGCACTCGTAGCATCACTGTATATGGCGTCCTTCTCTGTCATCTCTCACAGTCGTTTGGCTGATCTAGGAACTCGTAGCATCACTGTATATGGCGTCCTTCTCTATCATCTCTCACAGTTGTTTGGCTGACCTGGGCACTCGTAGCATCACTGTATATGATGTTCTTCTATGTCATCTCTCACAGTTGTTTGGCTGACCTGGGGACTCGTAGCATCACTGTATGTGGCGTCCTTCTCTCTCATCTCTCACAGTTTTTTGGCTGAACTGGGCACTCGTAGCATCACTGTATGTAGCGTTCTTCTCTCTCATCTCTAACAGTTGTTTGGCTGACCTGGGCACTCGTAGCATCACAGTATATGGCATCCTTCTCTATCTTCTCTAACAGTTGTTTGGCTGACCTGGGCACTCGTAATATCACTGAATATGCTCGTCCTTTCTCTGTCATCTCTCACAGTTGTTTCTATTGACCTAGGCACTGTAGCATCACTGTATATGTATGTCCTCTGTGTGTCATCTCTACAGTTGTTTTGCTGACCTGCACCTGTAGTATCACTGTATATGTATATGTCCCTTCTCTCGTCATCTCTCACAGTTTGGCTGACCTGGGCACTCGTAGCATCACTGTATATGGCGTCCTTCTCTCTCATCTCTCACAGTTGTTTGGCTGATCTAGGGACTCGTAGCATCACTGTATATCGCGTCCTTCTCTATCTTCTCTCACAGTTGTTTTGCTGACCTAGGCACTCGTAGCATCACTTTATATGACGTCCTTCACTGTCATCTCTCACAGTTGTTTGGCTGACCTGGGCACTCGTAGCATCACTGTATATGGCGTCCTTCTCTGTTATCTCTCAGTAGTTTGGCTGACCTGGGCTCTCGTGCCATCACTGTATATTGCGTCCTTCTCTGTCATCTCTAGTTTGTTTGGCTGACCTGGGCACTCGTAACATCACTGTATATGGCGTCCTTCTCTGTCATCTCTCATTTGTTTGGCTGACCTGGGCACTCGTAGCACCACTGTATTTGGCTTCCTTCTCTGTCATCTCTCACGGTTGTTTGGCTGACCTGGGCACTCGTAACATCACTGTATATAGCGTACTTCTCTGTCATCTCTCACAGTTGTTTGGCTGACCTGGGCACTCGTAGCATCACTGTATGTGGTGTCCTTCTCTGTCATCTCTCACAGTTGTTTGGCTG
>JAHLWY010006303.1:0-37946 GCA_020002185.1 Paraescarpia echinospica | reverse complement strand
CATCACTGTATATGGCGTCCTTCTCTGTCATCTCTAGTTTGTTTGGCTGACCTGGGCACTCGTAACATCACTGTATATGGCGTCCTTCTCTGTCATCTCTCATTTGTTTGGCTGACCTGGGCACTCGTAGCATCACTGTATATGGCTTCCTTCTCTGTCATCTCTCACGGTTGTTTGGCTGACCTGGGCACTCGTAACATCACTGTATATAGCGTACTTCTCTGTCATCTCTCACAGTTGTTTGGCTTAACTGGGCACTCGTAGCATCACTGTATGTGGCGTTCTTCTCTGTCATCTCTCACAGTTGTTTGGCTGACCTGGGCACTCGTAGCATCACAGTATATGGCGTCCTTCTCTATCATCTCTAACAGTTGTTTGGCTGACCTGGGCACTCGTAACATCACTATATATGGCGTCCTTCTCTATCATCTCTCACAGTTGTTTGGCTGACCTAGGCACTCGTACCATCACTGTATATGGCGTCCTTCTCTGTCATCTCTCACAGTTGTTTGGCTGAACTGGGCACTCGTAGCATCACTGTATGTAGCGTTCTTCTCTGTCATCTCTAACAGTTGTTTGGCTGACCTGGGCACTCGTAGCATCACAGTATATGGCATCCTTCTCTATCTTCTCTAACAGTTGTTTGGCTGACCTGGGCACTCGTAATATTACTGTGTATGTAGCATCACTGTATATGGCGTCCATCTCTGTTATCTCTCAGTTGTTTGGCTGACCTGGGCACTCGTGGCATCACTGTATATAGCGTCCTTCTCTGTCATCTCTAGTTTGTTTGGCTGACCTGGGCACTCGTAACATCACTGTATATGGCGTCCTTTTCTGTGATCTCTCATTTGTTTGGCTGACCTGGGCACTCGTAGCATCACTGTATATGGTATCCTTGTCTGTCATCTCTCGGTTGTTTGGCTGACCTGGGCACTCATAAACATACAACTATGAAACGAGGAATCTCTTACAGTTGTTTGGCTGACCTGGGCACTCGTAGCATCACTGTATATGGCTTCCTTCTGTGTCATCTCTCAGTTGTTTGGCTGACCTGGGCACTCGTAGCACCACTGTATATGACGTCCTTCTCTGTCATCTCTCACAGTTGATTGGCTGACATAGGCACTCGTGGCATTTCTGTATATGGCGTCCTTCTCTGTCATCTCTCGGTTGTTTGGCTGACCTGGGCACTCGTAGCATCACTGCATATGGCGTCCTTCTCTGTCATCTCTCACAGTTGTTTGGCTGATCTAGGCACTCGTAGCATCACTGTATATGGCGTCCTTCTCTGTCATCTCTCACAGTCGTTTGGCTGATCTAGGAACTCGTAGAATCACTGTATATGGCGTCCTTCTCTATCATCTCTCACAGTTGTTTGGCTGACCTGGGCACTCGTAGCATCACTGTATGTGGTGTCCTTCTATGTCATCTCTCACAGTTGTTTGGCTGACCTGGGGACTCGTAGCATCACTGTATGTGGCGTCCTTCTCTCTCATCTCTCACAGTTTTTTGGCTGAACTGGGCACTCGTAGCATCACTGTATGTAGCGTTCTTCTCTCTCATCTCTAACAGTTGTTTGGCTGACCTGGGCACTCGTAGCATCACAGTATATGGCATCCTTCTCTATCTTCTCTAACAGTTGTTTGGCTGACCTGGGCACTCGTAACATCACTGAATATGGCGTCCTTCTCTGTCATCTCTCACAGTTGTTTGGCTGACCTAGGCACTCGTAGCATCACTGTATATGGCGTCCTTCAGTGTCATCTCTCACAGTTGTTTGGCTGACCTGGGCACTCGTAGCATCACTGTATATGGCGTCCTTCTCTGTCATCTCTCACAGTAGTTTGGCTGACCTAGGCACTCGTAACATCACTGTATATGGCGTCCTTCACTGTCATCTTTCACAGTTGTTTGGCTGACCTGGGCACTCGTAGCATCACTGTATATCGCGTCCTTCTTTCTCATCTCTCACAGTTGTTTGGCTGATCTAGGGACTCGTAGCATCACTGTATATCGCGTCCTTCTCTATCTTCTCTCACAGTTGTTTTGCTGACCTAGGCACTCGTAGCATCACTTTATATGGCGTCCTTCACTGTCATCTCTCACAGTTGTTTGGCTGACCTGGGCACTCGTAGCATCACTGTATATGGCGTCCTTCTCTGTTATCTCTCAGTAGTTTGGCTGACCTGGGCTCTCGTGGCATCACTGTATATGGCGTCCTTCTCTGTCATCTCTAGTTTGTTTGGCTGACCTGGGCACTCGTAACATCACTGTATATGGCGTCCTTCTCTGTCATCTCTCATTTGTTTCGCTGACCTGGGCACTCGTAGCATCACTGTATATGGCTTCCTTCTCTGTCATCTCTCACGGTTGTTTGGCTGACCTGGGCACTCGTAACATCACTGTATATAGCGTACTTCTCTGTCATCTCTCACAGTTGTTTGGCTGACCTGGGCACTCGTAGCATCACTGTATGTGGTGTCCTTCTCTGTCAACTCTCACAGTTGTTTGGCTGACCTGGGGACTCGTAGCATCACTGTATGTGGCGTCCTTCTCTGTCATCTCTCACAGTTGTTTGGCTGACCTGGGGACTCGTAGCATCACTGTATGTGGTGTCCTTCTCTGTCATCTCTCACAGTTGTTTGGCTGACCCGGGGACTCGTAGCATCACTGTATGTGGCGTCCTTCTCTGTCATCTCTCACAGTTTTTTGGCTGACCTAGGCACTCGTAGCATCACTGTATATGGCGTCCTTCACTGTCATCTCTCACGGTTGTTTGGCTGACCTGGGCACTCGTAACATCACTGTATATGGCGTCCTTCTCTGTCATCTCTCACAGTTGTTTGGCTGAACTGGGCAATCGTAGCATCACTGTATGTGGCGTTCTTCTCTGTCATCTCTAACAGTTGTTTGGCTGACCTGGGCACTCGTAGCATCACAGTATATGGCATCCTTCTCTATCTTCTCTAACAGTTGTTTGGCTGACCTGGGCACTCGTAACATTACTGTATATGGCGTCCTTCTCTGTCATCTCTCACAGTTGTTTTGCTGACCTCGGAACTCGTAGCATCACTTTATATGGAATCCTTCTCTGTCATCTCTCATTTGTTTGCCTGACCTGGGCACTCGTAGCATCACTGTATATGGTATCCTTGTCTGTCATCTCTCGGTTGTTTGGCTGACCTGGGTACTCATAAACATACAACTATGAAACGAGGAATCTCTTACAGTTGTTTGGCTGACCTGGGCACTCGTAGCATCACTGTATATGGCTTCCTTCTGTGTCATCTCTCAGTTGTTTGGCTGACCTGGGCACTCGTAGCACCACTGTATATGACGTCATTCTCTGTCATCTCTCACAGTTGATTGGCTGACATAGGCACTCGTGGCATTTCTGTATATGGCGTCCTTCTCTGTCATCTCTCGGTTGTTTGGCTGACCTGGGCACTCGTAGCATCACTGCATATGGCGTCCTTCTCTGTCATCTCTCAAAGTTGTTTGGCTGATCTAGGCACTCGTAGCATCACTGTATATGGCGTCCTTCTTTGTCATCTCTCACAGTCGTTTGGCTGATCTAGGAACTCGTAGCATCACTGTATATGGCGTCCTTCTGTATCATCTCTCACAGTTGTTTGGCTGACCTGGGCACTCGTAGCATCACTGTATGTGGTGTCCTTCTATGTCATCTCTCACAGTTGTTTGGCTGACCTGGGGACTCGTAGCATCACTGTATGTGGCGTCCTTCTCTCTCATCTCTCACAGTTTTTTGGCTGAACTGGGCACTCGTAGCATCACTGTATGTAGCGTTCTTCTCTCTCATCTCTAACAGTTGTTTGGCTGACCTGGGCACTCGTAGCATCACAGTATATGGCATCCTTCTCTATCTTCTCTAACAGTTGTTTGGCTGACCTGGGCACTCGTAACATCACTGAATATGGCGTCCTTCTCTGTCATCTCTCACAGTTGTTTGGCTGACCTAGGCACTCGTAGCATCACTGTATATGGCGTCCTTCAGTGTCATCTCTCACAGTTGTTTGGCTGACCTGGGCACTCGTAGCATCACTGTATATGGCGTCCTTCTCTGTCATCTCTCACAGTAGTTTGGCTGACCTAGGCACTCGTAACATCACTGTATATGGCGTCCTTCACTGTCATCTTTCACAGTTGTTTGGCTGACCTGGGCACACGTAGCATCACTGTATATGGCTTCCTTCTCTCTCATCTCTCACAGTTGTTTGGCTGATCTAGGGGCTCGTAGCATCACTGTATATCGCGTCCTTCTCTATCTTCTCTCACAGTTGTTTTGCTGACCTAGGCACTCGTAGCATCACTTTATATGGCGTCCTTCACTGTCATCTCTCACAGTTGTTTGGCTCACCTGGGCACTCGTAGCATCATTGTATATGGCGTCCTTCTCTGTTATCTCTCAGTTGTTTGGCTGACCTGGGCACTCGTGGCATCACTGTATTTGGCGTCCTTCTCTGTCATCTCTAGTTTGTTTGGCTGACCTGGGCACTCGTAACATCACTGTATATGGCGTCCTTCTCTGTCATCTCTCATTTGTTTGGCTGACCTGGGCACTCGTAGCATCACTGTATATGGCTTCCTTCTCTGTTATCTCTCACGGTTGTTTGGCTGACCTGGGCACTCGTAACATCACTGTATATAGCGTACTTCTCTGTCATCTCTCACAGTTGTTTGGCTTAACTGGGCACTCGTAGCATCACTGTATGTGGCGTTCTTCTCTGTCATCTCTCACAGTTGTTTGGCTGACCTGGGCACTCGTAGCATCACAGTATATGGCGTCCTTCTCTATCATCTCTAACAGTTGTTTGGCTGACCTGGGCACTCGTAACATCACTATATATGGCGTCCTTCTCTCTCATCTCTCACAGTTGTTTGGCTGACCTAGGCACTCGTACCATCACTGTATATGGC
This sequence comes from Paraescarpia echinospica, assembly GCA_020002185.1. Classification (NCBI taxonomy): domain Eukaryota; kingdom Metazoa; phylum Annelida; class Polychaeta; order Sabellida; family Siboglinidae; genus Paraescarpia; species Paraescarpia echinospica. The sequence goes on along the minus strand of JAHLWY010006303.1, from coordinate 33,005 downwards.
GTCCTTCTCTGTCATCTCTCACAGTTGTTTGGCTGAACTGGGCACTCGTAGCATCACTGTATGTAGCGTTCTTCTCTGTCATCTCTAACAGTTGTTTGGCTGACCTGGGCACTCGTAGCATCAAAGTATATGGCATCCGTCTCTATCTTCTCTAACAGTTGTTTGGCTGACCTGGGCACTCGTAACATCACTGTATATGGCGTCCTTCTCTGTCACCTCTCACAGTTGTTTGCCTGACCTGGGCACTCGTAGCATCACTGTATATGGCTTCCTTCTCTGTCATCTCTCACGATTGTTTGGCTGACCTGGGCACTCGAAACATCACTGTATATAGCGTACTTCTCTGTCATCTCTCACAGTTGTTTGGCTGAACTGGGCACTCGTAGCATCACTGTATGTGGCGTTCTTCTCTGTCATCTCTCACAGTTGTTTGGCTGAACTGGGCACTCGTAGCATCACAGTATATGGCGTCCTTCTCTATCATCTCTAACAGTTGTTTGGCTGAACTGGGCACTCGTAACATCACTGTATATGGCGTCCTTCTCTCTCATCTCTCACAGTTGTTTGGCTGACCTAGGCACTCGTACCATCACTGTATATGGCGTCCTTCACTGTTATCTCTCACAGTTGTTTGTCTGACCTGGGCACTCGTAGCATCACTGTATATGGCGACCTTCTCTGTCATCTCTCACAGTTGTTTGGCTGATCTAGGCACTCGTAGCATCACTGTATATGGCGTCCTTCTCTGTCATCTCTCACGGTTGTTTGGCTGACCTGGGCACTCGTAGCATCACTGTATATGGCGTCCTTCTCTGTCATCTCTCACAGTTGTTTGGCTGACCTGGGGACTCGTAGCATCACTGTATGTGGCGTCCTTCTCTCTCATCTCTCACAGTTGTTTGGCTGACCTGGGCACTCGTAGCATCACTGTATATGGCGTCCTTCTCTGTCATCTCTCACAGTTGTTTGGCTGACCTGGGCACTCGTAGCATCACTGTATATGGCGTCCTTCTCTGTCATCTCTCACAGTTGTTTGGCTGACCTAGGCACTCGTAGCATCACTGTATATGGCGTCCTTCAGTGTCATCTCTCACAGTTGTTTGGCTGACCTGGGCACTCGTAGCATCACTGTATATGGCGTCCTTCTCTGTCATCTCTCACAGTAGTTTGGCTGACCTAGGCACTCGTAACATCACTGTATATGGCGTCCTTCACTGTCATCTTTCACAGTTGTTTGGCTGACCTGGGCACTCGTAGCATCACTGTATATGGCGTCCTTCTCTCTCATCTCTCACAGTTGTTTGGCTGATCTAGGGACTCGTAGCATCACTGTATATGGCGTCCTTCTCTATCTTCTCTCACAGTTGTTTTGCTGACCTAGGCACTCGTAGCATCACTTTATATGGCGTCCTTCACTGTCATCTCTCACAGTTGTTTGGCTGACCTGGGCAATCGTAGCATCACTGTATATGGCGTCCTTCTCTGTTATCTCTCAGTTGTTTGGCTGACCTGGGCACTCGTGACATCACTGTATATAGCGTCCTTCTCTGTCATCTCTAGTTTGTTTGGCTGACCTGCGCACTCGTAACGTCACTGTATATGGCGTCCTTTTCTGTCATCTCTCATTTGTTTGGCTGACCAGGGCACTCGTAGCATCACTGTATATGGTATCCTTGTCTGTCATCTCTCGGTTGTTTGGCTGACCTGGGCACTCATAAACAAACAACTATCAAACGAGAAATCTCTTACAGTTGTTTGGCTGACCAGGGCACTCGTAGCATCACTGTATATGGCGTCCTTCTCTGTCATCTCTCACAGTTGATTGGCTGATCTAGGCACTCGTGGCATCTCTGTATATGGCGTCCTTCTCTGTCATCTCTCGGTTGTTTGGCTGACCTGGGCACTCGTAGCATCACTGCATATGGCGTCCTTCTCTGTCATCCTTCACACTTGTTTGGCTGACCTAGGCACTCGTAGCATCACTGTATATGGCGTCCTTCTCTGTCATCTCTCACAGTTGTTTGGCTGACCTGGGCACTCGTAGCATCACTGTATGTGGTGTCCTTCTCTGTCATCTCTCACAATTGTTTGGCTGACCTGGGGACTCGTAGCATCACTGTATGCGGCGTCCTTCTCTGTCATCTCTCACAGTTTTTTGGCTGACCTAGGCACTCGTAGCATCACTGTATATGGCGTCCTTCACTGTCATCTCTCACGGTTGTTTGGCTGACCTGGGCACTCGTAACATCACTGTATATGGCGTCCTTCTCTGTCATCTCTCACAATTGTTTGGCTGAACTGGGCACTCGTAGCATCACTGTATGTGGCGTTCTTCTCTGTCATCTCTAACAGTTGTTTGGCTAACCTGGGCACTCGTAGCATCACAGTATATGGCATCCTTCTCTATCTTCTCTAACAGTTGTTTGGCTGACCTGGGCACTCGTAACATTACTGTATATGGCGTCCTTCTCTGTCATCTCTCACAGTTGTTTTGCTGACCTCGGCACTCGTAGCATCACTTTATATGGAGTCCTTCACTGTCATCTCTCACAGTTGTTTGGCTGATCTGGGCACTCGTAGCATCACTGTATATGGCGTCCTTCACTCTCATCCCTCACAGTTGTTAGTCGGACCTGGGCACTCGTAGCATCACTGTATATGGCGTCCTTCTCTGTCATCTCTCGGTTGTTTGGCTGACCTGGGCACTCGTAACATCACTGTATATGGCGTCCTTCTCTGTCATCTCTCATTTGTTTGGCTGACCTGGGCACTCGTAGCTTCACTGTATATGGTATCCTTGTCTGTCATCTCTCGGTTGTTTGGCTGACCTGGGCACTCATAAACATACAACTATGAAACGAGGAATCTCTTACAGTTGTTTGGCTGACCTGGGCACTCGTAGCATCACTGTATATGGCTTCCTTCTGTGTCATCTCTCAGTTGTTTGGCTGACCTGGGCACTCGTAGCATCACTGTATATGGCGTCCTTCTCTGTCATCTCTCACAGTTGTTTGGCTGACCTAGGCACTCGTGGCATCTCTGTATATGGCGTCCTTCTCTGTCATCTCTCGGTTGTTTGGCTGACCTGGGCACTAGTAGCATCACTGCATAAGGCGTCCTTCTCTGTCATCTCTCACAGTTGTTTGGCTGACCTAGGCACTCGTAGCATCACTGTATATGGCGTCCTTCTCTGTCATCTCTCACAGTCGTTTGGCTGATCTAGGAACTCGTAGCATCACTGTATATGGAGTCCTTCTCTATCATCTCTCACAGTTGTTTGGCTGACCTGGGCACTCGTAGCATCACTGTATGTGGTGTCCTTCTATGTCATCTCTCACAGTTGTTTGGCTGACCTGGGGACTCGTAGAATCACTGTATGTGGCGTCCTTCTCTGTCATCTCTCACAGTTTTTTGGCTGACCTAGGCACTCGTAGCGTCACTGTATATGGCGGCCTTCACTGTCATCTCTCACGGTTGTTTGGCTGACCTGGGCACTCGTAACATCACTGTATATAGCGTACTTCTCTGTCATCTCTCACAGTTGTTTGGCTGAACTGGGCACTCGTAGCATCACTGTATGTGGCGTCCTTCTCTGTCATCTCTCACAGTTGTTTGGCTGACCTGGGCACTCGTAGCATCACAGTATATGGCGTCCTTCTCTATCATCTCTCACAGTTGTTTGGCTGACCTGGGCACTCGTAACATCACTGTATATGGCGTCCTTCTCTCTCATCTCTCACAGTTGTTTGGCTGACCTAGGCACTCGTACCATCACTGTATATGGCGTCCTTCACTGTCATCTCTCAAAGTTGTTTGTCTGACCTGGGCACTCGTAGCATCACTGTATATGGCGTCCTTCTCTGTCATCTCTCACAGTTGTTTGCCTGACCTGGGCACTCGTAGCATCACTGTATATGGCTTCCTTCTCTGTCATCTCTCACGGTTGTTTGGCTGACCTGGGCACTCGTAGCATCACAGTATATGGCGTCCTTCTCTGTCATATCTAACAGTTGTTTGGCTGTCCTGGGGACTCGTAATATCACTGTATACTGCGTCCTTCTCTCTCATCTCTCACAGTTGTTTGGCTGACCTAGGCACTCGTACCATCACTGTATATCGCGTCCTTCACTGTCATCTCTCACAGTTGTTTGTCTGACCTGGGCACTCGTAGCATCACTGTATATGGCGTCCTTCTCTGTCATCTCTCACAGTTGTTTGGCTGACCTAGGCACTCGTAGCATCACTGTATATGGCGTCCTTCAGTGTCATCTCTCACAGTTGTTTGGCTGACCTGGGCACTCGTAGCATCACTGTATATGGCGTCCTTCTCTGTCATCTCTCACAGTAGTTTGGCTGACCTAGGCACTCGTAACATCACTGTATATGGCGTCCTTCACTGTCATCTTTCACAGTTGTTTGGCAGACCTGGGCACTCGTAGCATCACTGTATATGGCGTCCTTCTCTCTCATCTCTCACAGTTGTTTGGCTGATCTAGGGACTCATAGCATCACTGTATATGGCGTCCTTCTCTATCTTCTCTCACAGTTGTTTTGCTGACCTAGGCACTCGTAGCATAACTTTATATGGCGTCCTTCACTGTCATCTCTCACAGTTGTTTGGCTGACCTGGGCAATCGTAGCATCACTGTATATGGCGTCCTTCTCTGTTATCTCTCAGTTGTTTGGCTGACCTGGGCACTCGTGACATCACTGTATATAGCGTCCTTCTCTGTCATCTCTAGTTTGTTTGGCTGACCTGCGCACTCGTAACGTCACTGTATATGGCGTCCTTTTCTGTCATCTCTCATTTGTTTGGCTGACCAGGGCACTCGTAGCATCACTGTATATGGTATCCTTGTCTGTCATCTCTCGGTTGTTTGGCTGACCTGGGCACTCATAAACAAACAACTATCAAACGAGAAATCTCTTACAGTTGTTTGGCTGACCAGGGCACTCGTAGCATCACTGTATATGGCGTCCTTCTCTGTCATCTCTCACAGTTGATTGGCTGATCTAGGCACTCGTGGCATCTCTGTATATGGCGTCCTTCTCTGTCATCTCTCGGTTGTTTGGCTGACCTGGGCACTCGTAGCATCACTGCATATGGCGTCCTTCTCTGTCATCCTTCACAGTTGTTTGGCTGACCTAGGCACTCGTAGCATCACTGTATATGGCGTCCTTCTCTGTCATCTCTCACAGTTGTTTGGCTGACCTGGGCACTCGTAGCATCACTGTATGTGGTGTCCTTCTCTGTCATCTCTCACAGTTGTTTGGCTGACCTGGGGACTCGTAGCATCACTGTATGTGGCGTCCTTCTCTGTCATCTCTCACAGTTTTTTGGCTGACCTAGGCACTCGTAGCATCACTGTATATGGCGTCCTTCACTGTCATCTCTCACGGTTGTTTGGCTGACCTGGGCACTCGTAACATCACTGTATATGGCGTCCTTCTCTGTCATCTCTCACAATTGTTTGGCTGAACTGGGCACTCGTAGCATCACTGTATGTGGCGTTCTTCTCTGTCATCTCTAACAGTTGTTTGGCTAACCTGGGCACTCGTAGCATCACAGTATATGGCATCCTTCTCTATCTTCTCTAACAGTTGTTTGGCTGACCTGGGCACTCGTAACATTACTGTATATGGCGTCCTTCTCTGTCATCTCTCACAGTTGTTTTGCTGACCTCGGCACTCGTAGCATCACTTTATATGGAGTCCTTCACTGTCATCTCTCACAGTTGTTTGGCTGATCTGGGCACTCGTAGCATCACTGTATATGGCGTCCTTCACTCTCATCCCTCACAGTTGTTAGTCGGACCTGGGCACTCGTAGCATCACTGTATATGGCGTCCTTCTCTGTCATCTCTCGGTTGTTTGGCTGACCTGGGCACTCGTAACATCACTGTATATGGCGTCCTTCTCTGTCATCTCTCATTTGTTTGGCTGACCTGGGCACTCGTAGCATCACTGTATATGGTATCCTTGTCTGTCATCTCTCGGTTGTTTGGCTGACCTGGGCACTCATAAACACACAACTATGAAACGAGGAATCTCTTACAGTTGTTTGGCTGACCTGGGCACTCTTAGCATCACTGTATATGGCTTCCTTCTGTGTCATCTCTCAGTTGTTTGGCTGACCTGGGCACTCGTAGCATCACTGTATATGGCGTCCTTCTCTGTCATCTCTCACAGTTGATTGGCTGACCTAGGCACTCGTGGCATCTCTGTATATGGCGTCCTTCTCTGTCATCTCTCGGTTGTTTGGCTGACCTGGGCACTCGTAGCATCACTGCATATGGCGTCCTTCTCTGTCATCTCTCACAGTTGTTTGGCTGACCTAGGCACTCGTAGCATCACTGTATATGGCGTCCTTCTCTGTCATCTCTCACAGTCGTTTGGCTGATCTAGGAACTCGTAGCATCACTGTATATGGCGTCCTTCTCTGTCATCTCTCACAGTTGTTTGGCTGACCTGAGCACTCGTAGCATCACTGTATGTGATGTCCTTCTATGTCATCTCTCACAGTTGTTTGGCTGACCTGGGGACTCGTAGCACCACTGTATGTGGCGTCCTTCTCTGTGATCTCTCACAGTTTTTTGGCTGACCTAGGCACTCGTAGCGTCACTGTATATGGCGTCCTTCACTGTCATCTCTCACGGTTGTTTGGCTGACCTGGGCACTCGTAGCATCACAGTATATGGCATCCTACTCTCTCTTCTCTAACAGTTGTTAGGCTGACCTGGGCACTCGTAACATCACTGTATATGGCGTCCTTCTCTGTCACCTCTCACAGTTGTTTGCCTGACCTGGGCACTCGTAGCATCACTGTATATGGCTTCCTTCTCTGTCATCTCTCTCGGTTGTTTGGCTGACCTGGGCACTCGTAGCATCACTGCATATGGCGTCCTTCTCTCTCATCTCTCACAGTTGTTTGGCTGACCTAGGCACTCGTAGCATCACTGTATATGGCGTCCGTCTCTGTCATCTCTCACAGTCGTTTGGCTGATCTAGGAACTCGTAGCATCACTGTATATGGCGTCCTTCTCTATCATCTCTCACAGTTGTTTGGCTGACTTGGGCACTCGTAGCATCACTGTATGTGGTGTCCTTCTATGTCATCTCTCACAGTTGTTTGGCTGACCTGGGGACTCGTAGCATAACTGTATGTGGCGTCCTTCTCTGTCATCTCTCACAGTTGTTTGGCTGACCTGGGCACTCGTAACATCACTGTATATGGCGACCTTCTCTGTCACCTCTCACAGTTGTTTGCCTGATCTGGGCACTCGTAGCATCACTGTATATGGCTTCCTTCTCTGTCATCTCTCACGGTTGTTTGGCTGACCTGGGCACTCGTAACATCACTGTATATAGCGTACTTCTCTGTCATCTCTCACAATTGTTTGGCTGAACTGGGCACTCGTAGCATCACTGTATGTGGCGTTCTTCTCTGTCATCTCTCACAGTTGTTTGGCTGACCTGGGCACTCGTAGCATCACAGTATATGGCGTCCTTCTCTATCATCTCTAACAGTTGTTTGGCTGACCTGGGCACTCGTAACATCACTGTATATGGCGTCCTTCTCTCTCATCTCTCACAGTTGTTTGGCTGGCCTAGGCACTCGTACCATCACTGTATATGGCGTCCTTCACTGTTATCTCTCACAGTTGTTTGTCTGACCTGGGCACTCGTAGCATCACTGTATATGGCTTCCTTCTCTGTAATCTCTCACGGTTGTTTGGCTGACCTGGGCACTCGTAGCATCACAGTATATGGCTTCCTTCTCTGTCATCTCTAACAGTTGTTTGGCTGTCCTGGCGACTCGTAACATCACTGTATAATGCGTCCTTCTCTCTCATCTCTCACAGTTGTTTGGCTGACCTAGGCACTCGTACCATCACTGTATATCGCGTCCTTCACTGTCATCTCTCACAGTTGTTTGTCTGACCTGGGCAATCGTAGCATCACTGTATATGGCGTCCTTCTCTGTCATCTCTCACAGTTGTTTGGCTGACCTAGGCACTCGTAGCATCACTGTATATGGCGTCCTTCAGTGTCATCTCTCACAGTTGTTTGGCTGACCTGGGCACTCGTAGCATCACTGTATATGGCGTCCTTCTCTGTCATCTCTCACAGTTGATTGGCTGACCTAGGCACTCGTGGCATCTCTGTATATGGCGTCCTTCTCTGTCATCTCTCGGTTGTTTGGCTGACCTGGGCACTCGTAGCATCACTGCATATGGCGTCCTTCTCTGTCATCTCTCACAGTTGTTTGGCTGACCTAGGCACTCGTAGCATCACTGTATATGGCGTCCTTCTCTGTCATCTCTCACAGTCGTTTGGCTGATCTAGGAACTCGTAGCATCACTGTATATGGCGTCCTTCTCTGTCATCTCTCAGTTGTTTGGCTGACCTGGGCACTCGTAGCATCACTGTATGGATGTCCTTCTATGTCATCTCTCACAGTTGTTTGGCTGACCTGGGGACTCGTAGCACCACTGTATGTGGCGTCCTTCTCTGTGATCTCTCACAGTTTTTTGGCTGACCTAGGCACTCGTAGCGTCACTGTATATGGCGTCCTTCACTGTCATCTCTCACGGTTGTTTGGCTGACCTGGGCACTCGTAGCATCACAGTATATGGCATCATTCTCTATCTTCTCTAACAGTTGTTAGGCTGACCTGGGCACTCGTAACATCACTGTATATGGCGTCCTTCTCTGTCACCTCTCACAGTTGTTTGCCTGACCTGGGCACTCGTAGCATCACTGTATATGGCTTCCTTCTCTGTCATCTCTCTCGGTTGTTTGGCTGACCTGGGCACTCGTAGCATCACTGCATATGGCGTCCTTCTCTCTCATCTCTCACAGTTGTTTGGCCGACCTAGGCACTCGTAGCATCACTGTATATGGCGTCCGTCTCTGTCATCTCTCACAGTCGTTTGGCTGATCTAGGAACTCGTAGCATCACTGTATATGGCGTCCTTCTCTATCATCTCTCACAGTTGTTTGGCTGACTTGGGTACTCGTAGCATCACTGTATGTGGTGTCCTTCTATGTCATCTCTCACAGTTGTTTGGCTGACCTGGGGACTCGTAGCATAACTGTATGTGGCGTCCTTCTCTGTCATCTCTCACAGTTGTTTGGCTGACCTGGGCACTCGTAACATCACTGTATATGGCGACCTTCTCTGTCACCTCTCACAGTTGTTTGCCTGATCTGGGCACTCGTAGCATCACTGTATATGGCTTCCTTCTCTGTCATCTCTCACGGTTGTTTGGCTGACCTGGGCACTCGTAACATCACTGTATATAGCGTACTTCTCTGTCATCTCTCACAATTGTTTGGCTGAACTGGGCACTCGTAGCATCACTGTATGTGGCGTTCTTCTCTGTCATCTCTCACAGTTGTTTGGCTGACCTGGGCACTCGTAGCATCACAGTATATGGCGTCCTTCCCTATCATCTCTAACAGTTGTTTGGCTGACCTGGGCACTCGTAACATCACTGTATATGGCGTCCTTCTCTCTCATCTCTCACAGTTGTTTGGCTGGCCTAGGCACTCGTACCATCACTGTATATGGCGTCCTTCACTGTTATCTCTCACAGTTGTTTGTCTGATCTGGGCACTCGTAGCATCACTGTATATGGCGACCTTCTCTGTCATCTCTCACAGTTGTTTGCCTGACCTGGGCACTCGTAGCATCACTGTATATGGCTTCCTTCTCTGTAATCTCTCACGGTTGTTTGGCTGACCTGGGCACTCGTAGCATCACAGTATATGGCTTCCTTCTCTGTCATCTCTAACAGTTGTTTGGCTGTCCTGGCGACTCGTAACATCACTGTATAATGCGTCCTTCTCTCTCATCTCTCACAGTTGTTTGGCTGACCTAGGCACTCGTACCATCACTGTATATCGCGTCCTTCACTGTCATCTCTCACAGTTGTTTGTCTGACCTGGGCAATCGTAGCATCACTGTATATGGCGTCCTTCTCTGTCATCTCTCACAGTTGTTTGGCTGACCTAGGCACTCGTAGCATCACTGTATATGGCGTCCTTCAGTGTCATCTCTCACAGTTGTTTGGCTGACCTGGGCACTCGTAGTATCACTGTATATGGCGTCCTTCTCTGTCATCTCTCACAGTAGTTTGGCTGACCTAGGCACTCGTAACATCACTGTATATGGCGTCCTTCACTGTCATCTTTCACAGTTGTTTGGCTGACCTGGGCACTCGTAGCATCACTGTATATGGCGTCCTTCTCTCTCATCTCTCACAGTTGTTTGGCTGATCTAGGGACTCGTAGCATCACTGTATATGGCGTCCTTCTCTATCTTCTCTCACAGTTGTTTTGCTGAACTAGGCACTCGTAGCATCACTTTATATGGCGTCCTTCACTGTCATCTCTCACGGTTGTTTGGCTGACCTGGGCACCCGTAGCATCACTCTATATGGCGTCCTTCTAAGTTATCTCTCAGTTGTTTGGCTGACCTGGGCCCTCGTGGCATCACTGTATATAGCGTCCTTCTCTGTCATCTCTAGTTTGTTTGGCTGACCTGGGCACTCGTAACATCACTGTATATGGCGTCCTTTTCTGTCATCTCTCATTTGTTTGGCTGACCTGGGCACTCGTAGCATCACTGTATATGGTGTCCTTGTCTGTCATCTCTCGGTTGTTTGGCTGACCTGGGCACTCATAAACACACAACTATGAAACGAGGAATCTCTTACAGTTGTTTGGCTGACCTGGGCACTCGTAGCATCACTGTATATGGCTTCCATATGTGTCATCTCTCAGTTGTTTGACTGACCTGGGCACTCGTAGCATCACTGTATATGGCGTCCTTCTCTGTCATCTCTCACAGTTGATTGGCTGACCTAGGCACTCGTGGCATTTCTGTATATGGCGTCCTTCTCTGTCATCTCTCGGTTGTTTGGCTGACCTCGGCACTCGTAGCATCACTGCATATGGCGTCCTTCTCTGTCATCCTTTACAGTTGTTTGGCTGACCTAGGCACTCGTAGCATCACTGTATATGGCGTCCTTCTCTGTCATCTCTCACAGTTGTTTGGCTGATCTAGGAACTCGTAGCATCACTGTATATGGCGTCCTTCTCTATCATCTCTCACAGTTGTTTGGCTGACCTGGGCACTCGTAGCATCACTGTATGTGGTGTCCTTCTCTGTCATCTCTCACATTTGTTTGGCTGACCTGGGGACTCGTAGCATCACTGTATGTCGCGTCCTTCTCTGTCATCTCTCACAGTTTTTTGGCTGACCTAGGCACTCGTAGCATCACTGTATATGGCGTCCTTCACTGTCATCTCTCACGGTTGTTTGGCTGACCTGGGCACTCGTAACATCACTGTATATGGCGTCCTTCTCTGTCATCTCTCACAGTTGTTTGGCTGACCTGGGCACTCGTAACATCACTGTATATGGCGTCCTTCTCTGTCATCTCTCACAGTTGTTTGGCTGAACTGGGCACTCGTAGCATCACTGTATGTGGCGTTCTTCTCTGTCATCTCTAACAGTTGTTTGGCTGACCTGGGCACTCGTAGCATCACAGTATATGGCATCCTTCTCTATCTTCTCTAACAGTTGTTTGGCTGACCTGGGCACTCGTAATATTACTGTGTATGTAGCATCACTGTATATGGCGTCCTTCTCTGTTATCTCTCAGTTGTTTGGCTGACCTGGGCACTCGTGGCATCACTGTATATAGCGTCCTTCTCTGTAATCTCTAGTTTGTTTGGCTGACCTGGGCACTCATAAACAAACAACTATGAAACGAGAAATCTCTTACAGTTGTTTAGCTGACCAGGGCACTCGTATCATCACTGTATATGGCTTCCTTCTGTGTCATCTCTCAGTTGTTTGGCTGACCTGGGCACTCGTAGCATCACTGTATATGGCGTCCTTCTCTGTCATCTCTCGGTTGTTTGGCTGACCTGGGCACTCGTAGCATCACTGCATATGGCGTCCTTCTCTGTCATCCTTCACAGTTGTTTGGCTGACCTAGGCACTCGTAGCATCACTGTATATGGCGTCCTTATCTGTCATCTCTCACAGTTGTTTGGCTGATCTAGGAACTCGTAGCATCACTGTATATGGCGTCCTTCTCTATCATCTCTCACAGTTGTTTGGCTGACCTGGGCACTCGTAGCATCACTGTATGTGGTGTCCTTCTCTGTCATCTCTCACAGTTGTTTGGCTGACCTGGGCACTCGTAGCATCACTGTATATGGCGTCCTTCTCTGTCATCTCTCACAGTTGTTTGGCTGACCTAGGCACTCGTAGCATCACTGTATATGGCGTCCTTCACTGTTATCTCTCACAGTTGTTTGTCTGACCTGGGCACTCGTAGCATCACTGTATATGGCGACCTTCTCTGTCATCTCTCACAGTTGTTTGCCTGACCTGGGCACTCGTAGCATCACTGTATATGGCTTCCTTCTCTGTCATCTCTCACGGTTGTTTGGCTGACCTGGGCACTCGTAGCATCACAGTATATGGCGTCCTTCTCTGTCATCTCTAACAGTTGTTTGGCTGTCCTGGGGACTCGTAATATCACTGTATACTGCGTCCTTCTCTCTCATCTCTCACAGTTGTTTGGCTGACCTAGGCACTCGTACCATCACTGTATATCGCGTCCTTCACTGTCATCTCTCACAGTTGTTTGTCTGACCTGGGCACTCGTAGCATCACTGTATATGGCGTCCTTCTCTGTCATCTCTCACAGTTGTTTGGCTGATCTAGGCACTCGTAGCATCACTGTATATGGCGTCCTTCAGTGTCATCTCTCACAGTTGTTTGGCTGACCTGGGCACTCGTAGCATCACTGTATATGGCGTCCTTCTCTGTCATCTCTCACAGTAGTTTGGCTGACCTAGGCACTCGTAACATCACTGTATATGGCGTCCTTCACTGTCATCTTTCACAGTTGTTTGGCAGACCTGGGCACTCGTAGCATCACTGTATATGGCGTCCTTCTCTCTCATCTCTCACAGTTGTTTGGCTGATCTAGGGACTCATAGCATCACTGTATATGGCGTCCTTCTCTATCTTCTCTCACAGTTGTTTTGCTGACCTAGGCACTCGTAGCATCACTTTATATGGCGTCCTTCACTGTCATCTCTCACAGTTGTTTGGCTGACCTGGGCAATCGTAGCATCACTGTATATGGCGTCCTTCTCTGTTATCTCTCAGTTGTTTGGCTGACCTGGGCACTCGTGACATCACTGTATATAGCGTCCTTCTCTGTCATCTCTAGTTTGTTTGGCTGACCTGGGCACTCGTAACGTCACTGTATATGGCGTCCTTTTCTGTCATCTCTCATTTGTTTGGCTGACCAGGGCACTCGTAGCATCACTGTATATGGTATCCTTGTCTGTCATCTCTCGGTTGTTTGGCTGACCTGGGCACTCATAAACAAACAACTATCAAACGAGAAATCTCTTACAGTTGTTTGGCTGACCAGGGCACTCGTAGCATCACTGTATATGGCGTCCTTCTCTGTCATCTCTCACAGTTGATTGGCTGATCTAGGCACTCGTGGCATCTCTGTATATGGCGTCCTTCTCTGTCATCTCTCGGTTGTTTGGCTGACCTGGGCACTCGTAGCATCACTGCATATGGCGTCCTTCTCTGTCATCCTTCACAGTTGTTTGGCTGACCTAGGCACTCGTAGCATCACTGTATATGGCGTCCTTCTCTGTCATCTCTCACAGTTGTTTGGCTGACCTGGGCACTCGTAGCATCACTGTATGTGGTGTCCTTCTCTGTCATCTCTCACAGTTGTTTGGCTGACCTGGGGACTCGTAGCATCACTGTATGTGGCGTCCTTCTCTGTCATCTCTCACAGTTTTTTGGCTGACCTAGGCACTCGTAGCATCACTGTATATGGCGTCCTTCACTGTCATCTCTCACGGTTGTTTGGCTGACCTGGGCACTCGTAACATCACTGTATATGGCGTCCTCCTCTGTCATCTCTCACAGTTGTTTGGCTGAACTGGGCACTCGTAGCATCACTGTATGTGGCGTTCTTCTCTGTCATCTCTAACAGTTGTTTGGCTAACCTGGGCACTCGTAGCATCACAGTATATGGCATCCTTCTCTATCTTCTCTAACAGTTGTTTGGCTGACCTGGGCACTCGTAACATTACTGTATATGGCGTCCTTCTCTGTCATCTCTCACAGTTGTTTTGCTGACCTCGGCACTCGTAGCATCACTTTATATGGAGTCCTTCACTGTCATCTCTCACAGTTGTTTGGCTGATCTGGGCACTCGTAGCATCACTGTATATGGCGTCCTTCACTCTCATCCCTCACAGTTGTTAGGCGGACCTGGGCACTCGTAGCATCACTGTATATGGCGTCCTTCTCTGTCATCTCTCGGTTGTTTGGCTGACCTGGGCACTCGTAACATCACTGTATATGGCGTCCTTCTCTGTCATCTCTCATTTGTTTGGCTGACCTGGGCACTCGTAGCATCACTGTATATGGTATCCTTGTCTGTCATCTCTCGGTTGTTTGGCTGACCTGGGCACTCATAAACACACAACTATGAAACGAGGAATCTCTTACAGTTGTTTGGCTGACCTGGGCACTCGTAGCATCACTGTATATGGCTTCCTTCTGTGTCATCTCTCAGTTGTTTGGCTGACCTGGGCACTCGTAGCATCACTGTATATGGCGTCCTTCTCTGTCATCTCTCACAGTTGATTGGCTGACCTAGGCACTCGTGGCATCTCTGTATATGGCGTCCTTCTCTGTCATCTCTCGGTTGTTTGGCTGACCTGGGCACTCGTAGCATCACTGCATATGGCGTCCTTCTCTGTCATCTCTCACAGTTGTTTGGCTGACCTAGGCACTCGTAGCATCACTGTATATGGCGTCCTTCTCTGTCATCTCTCACAGTCGTTTGGCTGATCTAGGAACTCGTAGCATCACTGTATATGGCGTCCTTCTCTATCATCTCTCACAGTTGTTTGGCTGACCTGGGCACTCGTAGCATCACTGTATGTGATGTCCTTCTATGTCATCTCTCACAGTTGTTTGGCTGACCTGGGGACTCGTAGCACCACTGTATGTGGCGTCCTTCTCTGTGATCTCTCACAGTTTTTTGGCTGACCTAGGCACTCGTAGCGTCACTGTATATGGCGTCCTTCACTGTCATCTCTCACGGTTGTTTGGCTGACCTGGGCACTCGTAGCATCACAGTATATGGCATCCTACTCTCTCTTCTCTAACAGTTGTTAGGCTGACCTGGGCACTCGTAACATCACTGTATATGGCGTCCTTCTCTGTCACCTCTCACAGTTTTTTGCCTGACCTGGGCACTCGTAGCATCACTGTATATGGCTTCCTTCTCTGTCATCTCTCTCGGTTGTTTGGCTGACCTGGGCACTCGTAGCATCACTGCATATGGCGTCCTTCTCTCTCATCTCTCACAGTTGTTTGGCTGACCTAGGCACTCGTAGCATCACTGTATATGGCGTCCGTCTCTGTCATCTCTCACAGTCGTTTGGCTGATCTAGGAACTCGTAGCATCACTGTATATGGCGTCCTTCTCTATCATCTCTCACAGTTGTTTGGCTGACTTGGGCACTCGTAGCATCACTGTATGTGGTGTCCTTCTATGTCATCTCTCACAGTTGTTTGGCTGACCTGGGGACTCGTAGCATAACTGTATGTGGCGTCCTTCTCTGTCATCTCTCACAGTTGTTTGGCTGACCTGGGCACTCGTAACATCACTGTATATGGCGACCTTCTCTGTCACCTCTCACAGTTGTTTGCCTGATCTGGGCACTCGTAGCATCACTGTATATGGCTTCCTTCTCTGTCATCTCTCACGGTTGTTTGGCTGACCTGGGCACTCGTAACATCACTGTATATAGCGTACTTCTCTGTCATCTCTCACAATTGTTTGGCTGAACTGGGCACTCGTAGCATCACTGTATGTGGCGTTCTTCTCTGTCATCTCTCACAGTTGTTTGGCTGACCTGGGCACTCGTAGCATCACAGTATATGGCGTCCTTCCCTATCATCTCTAACAGTTGTTTGGCTGACCTGGGCACTCGTAACATCACTGTATATGGCGTCCTTCTCTCTCATCTCTCACAGTTGTTTGGCTGGCCTAGGCACTCGTACCATCACTGTATATGGCGTCCTTCACTGTTATCTCTCACAGTTGTTTGTCTGACCTGGGCACTCGTAGCATCACTGTATATGGCTTCCTTCTCTGTAATCTCTCACGGTTGTTTGGCTGACCTGGGCACTCGTAGCATCACAGTATATGGCTTCCTTCTCTGTCATCTCTAACAGTTGTTTGGCTGTCCTGGCGACTCGTAACATCACTGTATAATGCGTCCTTCTCTCTCATCTCTCACAGTTGTTTGGCTGACCTAGGCACTCGTACCATCACTGTATATCGCGTCCTTCACTGTCATCTCTCACAGTTGTTTGTCTGACCTGGGCAATCGTAGCATCACTGTATATGGCGTCCTTCTCTGTCATCTCTCACAGTTGTTTGGCTGACCTAGGCACTCGTAGCATCACTGTATATGGCGTCCTTCAGTGTCATCTCTCACATTTGTTTGGCTGACCTGGGCACTCGTAGCATCACTGTATATGGCGTCCTTCTCTGTCATCTCTCACAGTAGTTTGGCTGACCTAGGCACTCGTAACATCACTGTATATGGCGTCCTTCACTGTCATCTTTCACAGTTGTTTGGCTGACCTGGGCACTCGTAGCATCATTGTATATGGCGTCCTTCTCTCTCATCTCTCACAGTTGTTTGGCTGATCTAGGGACTCGTAGCATCACTGTATATGGCGTCCTTCTCTGTCATCTCTCACAGTTGATTGGCTGACCTAGGCACTCGTGGCATCTCTGTATATGGCGTCCTTCTCTGTCATCTCTCGGTTGTTTGGCTGACCTGGGCACTCGTAGCATCACTGCATATGGCGTCCTTCTCTGTCATCTCTCACAGTTGTTTGGCTGACCTAGGCACTCGTAGCATCACTGTATATGGCGTCCTTCTCTGTCATCTCTCACAGTCGTTTGGCTGATCTAGGAACTCGTAGCATCACTGTATATGGCGTCCTTCTCTGTCATCTCTCACAGTTGTTTGGCTGACCTGAGCACTCGTAGCATCACTGTATGTGATGTCCTTCTATGTCATCTCTCACAGTTGTTTGGCTGACCTGGGGACTCGTAGCACCACTGTATGTGGCGTCCTTCTCTGTGATCTCTCACAGTTTTTTGGCTGACCTAGGCACTCGTAGCGTCACTGTATATGGCGTCCTTCACTGTCATCTCTCACGGTTGTTTGGCTGACCTGGGCACTCGTAGCATCACAGTATATGGCATCCTACTCTCTCTTCTATAACAGTTGTTAGGCTGACCTGGGCACTCGTAACATCACTGTATATGGCGTCCTTCTCTGTCACCTCTCACAGTTGTTTGCCTGACCTGGGCACTCGTAGCATCACTGTATATGGCTTCCTTCTCTGTCATCTCTCTCGGTTGTTTGGCTGACCTGGGCACTCGTAGCATCACTGCATATGGCGTCCTTCTCTCTCATCTCTCACAGTTGTTTGGCCGACCTAGGCACTCGTAGCATCACTGTATATGGCGTCCGTCTCTGTCATCTCTCACAGTCGTTTGGCTGATCTAGGAACTCGTAGCATCACTGTATATGGCGTCCTTCTCTATCATCTCTCACAGTTGTTTGGCTGACTTGGGCACTCGTAGCATCACTGTATGTGGTGTCCTTCTATGTCATCTCTCACAGTTGTTTGGCTGACCTGGGGACTCGTAGCATAACTGTATGTGGCGTCCTTCTCTGTCATCTCTCACAGTTGTTTGGCTGACCTGGGCACTCGTAACATCACTGTATATGGCGACCTTCTCTGTCACCTCTCACAGTTGTTTGCCTGATCTGGGCACTCGTAGCATCACTGTATATGGCTTCCTTCTCTGTCATCTCTCACGGTTGTTTGGCTGACCTGGGCACTCGTAACATCACTGTATATAGCGTACTTCTCTGTCATCTCTCACAATTGTTTGGCTGAACTGGGCACTCGTAGCATCACTGTATGTGGCGTTCTTCTCTGTCATCTCTCACAGTTGTTTGGCTGACCTGGGCACTCGTAGCATCACAGTATATGGCGTCCTTCCCTATCATCTCTAACAGTTGTTTGGCTGACCTGGGCACTCGTAACATCACTGTATATGGCGTCCTTCTCTCTCATCTCTCACAGTTGTTTGGCTGGCCTAGGCACTCGTAGCATCACTGCATATGGCGTCCTTCTCTGTCATCTCTCACAGTTGTTTGGCTGACCTGGGCACTCGTAGTAGCATCACAGTATATGGCATCCTTCTCTATCTTCTCTAACAGTTGTTAGGCTGACCTGGGCACTCGTAACATCACTGTATATGGCGTCCTTCTCTGTCACCTCTCACAGTTGTTTGCCTGACCTGGGCACTCGTAGCATCACTGTATATGGCTTCCTTCTCTGTCATCTCTCTCGGTTGTTTGGCTGACCTGGGCACTCGTTGCATCACTGCATATGGCGTCCTTCTCTCTCATCTCTCACAGTTGTTTGGCTGACCTAGGCACTCGTAGCATCACTGTATATGGCGTCCTTCTCTGTCATCTCTCACAGTCGTTTGGCTGATCTAGGAACTCGTAGCATCACTGTATATGGCGTCCTTCTCTATCATCTCTCACAGTTGTTTGGCTGACCTGGGCACTCGTAGCATCACTGTGTATGGCGTCCTTCTCTGTCATCTCTCACAGTTGTTTGGCTGACCTAGGCACTCGTAGCATCACTGTATATGGCGTCCTTCAGTGTCATCTCTCACAGTTGTTTGGCTGACCTGGGCACTCGTAGCATCACTGTATATGGCGTCCTTCTCTCTCATCTCTCACAGTAGTTTGGCTGACCTAGGCACTCGTAACATCACTGTATATGGCGTCCTTCACTATCATCTTTCACAGTTGTTTGGCTGACCTGGGCACTCGTAGCATCACTGTATATGGCGTCCTTCTCTCTCATCTCTCACAGTTGTTTGGCTGATCTAGGGACTCATAGCATCACTGTATATGGCGTCCTTCTCTATCTTCTCTCACAGTTGTTTTGCTGAACTAGGCACTCGTAGCATCACTTTATATGGCGTCCTTCACTGTCATCTCTCACAGTGGTTTGGCTGACCTGGGCACTCGTAGCATCACTGTATATGGCGTCCTTCTCTGTTATCTCTAAGTTGTTTGGCTCACCTGGGCACTCGGGGCATCACTGTATATAGCGTCCTTCTCTGTCATCTCTAGTTTGTTTGGCTGACCTGGGCACTCGTAACATCACTGTATATGGCGTCCTTTTCTGTCATCTCTCATTTGTTTGGCTGACCTGGGCACTCGTAGCATCACTGTATATGGTATCCTTGTCTGTCATCTCTCGGTTGTTTGGCTGACCTGGGCACTCATAAACAAACAACTATGAAACGAGAAATCTCTTACAGTTGTTTGGCTGACCAGGGCACTCGTAGCATCACTGTATATGGCTTCCTTCTGTGTCATCTCTCAGTTGTTTGGCTGACCTGGGCACTCGTAGCATCACTGTATATGGCGTCCTTCTCTGTCATCTCTCGGTTGTTTGGCTGACCTGGGCACTCGTAGCATCACTGCATATGGCGTCCTTCTCTGTCATCCTTCACAGTTGTTTGGCTGACCTAGGCACTCGTAGCATCACTGTATATGGCGTCCTTCTCTGTCATCTCTCACAGTTGTTTGTCTGATCTAGGAACTCGTAGCATCACTGTATATGGCGTCCTTCTCTATCATCTCTCACAATTGTTTGGCTGACCTGGGCACTCGTAGCATCACTGTATGTGGTGTCCTTCTCTGTCATCTCTCACAGTTGTTTGGCTGACCTGGGCACTCGTAGCATCACTGTATGTGGCGTCCTTCTCTGTCATCTCTCACAGTTTTTTGGCTGACCTAGGCACTCGTAGCATCACTGTATATGGCGTCCTTCACTGTCATCTCTCACGGTTGTTTGGCTGACCTGGGCACTCGTAACATCACTGTATATGGCGTCCTTCTCTGTCATCTCTCACAGTTGTTTGGCTGAACTGGGCACTCGTAGCATCACTATATGTGGCGTTCTTCTCTGTCATCTCTAACAGTTGTTTGGCTGACCTGGGCACTCGTAGCATCACAGTATATGGCATCCTTCTCTATCTTCTCTAACAGTTGTTTGGCTGACCTGGGCACTCGTAACATTACTGTATATGGCGTCCTTCTCTGTCATCTCTCATAGTTGTTTTGCTGACCTCGGCACTCGTAGCATCACTTTATATGGAGTCCTTCACTGTCATCTCTCACAGTTGTTTGGCTGATCTGGGCACTCGTAGCATCACTGTATATGGCGTCCTTCACTCTCATCCCTCACAGTTGTTAGGCGGACCTGGGCAATCGTAGCATCACTGTATATGGCGTCCTTCTCTGTCATCTCTCGGTTGTTTGGCTGACCTGGGCACTCGTAACATCACTGTATATGGCGTCCTTCTCTGTCACCTCTCATTTGTTTGGCTGACCTGGGCACTCGTAGCATCACTGTATATGGTATCCTTGTCTGTCATCTCTCGGTTGTTTGGCTGACCTGGGCACTCATAAACACACAACTATGAAACGAGGAATCTCTTACAGTTGTTTGGCTGACCTGGGCACTCGTAGCATCACTGTATATGGCTTCCTTCTGTGTCATCTCTCAGTTGTTTGACTGACCTGGGCACTCGTAGCATCACTGTATATGGCGTCCTTCTCTGTCATCTCTCACAGTTGATTGGCTGACCTAGGCACTCGTGGCATTTCTGTATATGGCGTCCTTCTCTGTCATCTCTCGGTTGTTTGGCTGACCTGGGCACTCGTAGCATCACTGCATATGGCGTCCTTCTCTGTCATCTCTCACAGTTGTTTGGCTGACCTAGGCACTCGTAGCGTCACTGTATATGGCGTCCTTCTCTGTCATCTCTCACAGTCGTTTGTCTGATCTAGGAACTCGTAGCATCACTGTATATGGCGTCCTTCTCTATCATCTCTTACAGTTGTTTGGCGGACCTGGGCACTCGTAGCATCACTGTATGTGGTGTCCTTCTATGTCATCTCTCACAGTTGTTTGGCTGACCTGGGGACTCGTAGCACCACTGTATGTGGCGTCCTTCTCTGTCATCTCTCACAGTTTTTTGGCTGACCTAGGCACTCGTAGCGTCACTGTATATGGCGTCCTTCACTGTCATCTCTCACGGTTGTTTGGCTGACCTGGGCACTCGTAGCATCACAGTATATGGCATCATTCTCTATCTTCTCTAACAGTTGTTAGGCTGACCTGGGCACTCGTAACATCACTGTATATGGCGTCCTTCTCTGTCACCTCTCACAGTTGTTTGCCTGACCTGGGCACTCGTAGCATCACTGTATATGGCTTCCTTCTCTGTCATCTCTCTCGGTTGTTTGGCTGACCTGGGCACTCGTAGCATCACTGCATATGGCGTCCTTCTCTGTCATCTCTCACAGTTGTTTGGCTGACCTAGGCACTCGTAGCATCACTGTATATGGCGTCCTTCTCTGTCATCTCTCACAGTCGTTTGGCTGATCTAGGAACTCGTAGCATCACTGTATATGGCGTCCTTCTCTATCATCTCTCACAGTTGTTTGGCTGACCTGGGCACTCGTAGCATCACTGTATGTGGTGTCCTTCTATGTCATCTCTCACAGTTGTTTGGCTGACCTGGGGACTCGTAGCATCACTGTATGTGGCGTCCTTCTCTGTCATCTCTCACAGTTTTTTGGCTGACCTAGGCACTCGTAGCGTCACTGTATATGGCGTCCTTCACTGTCATCTCTAACAGTTGTTTGGCTGACCTGGGCACTCGTAGCATCACAGTATATGGCATCCTTCTCTATCTTCTCTAACAGTTGTTTGGCTGACCTGGGCACTCGTAACATCACTGTATATGGCGTCCTTCTCTGTCACCTCTCACAGTTGTTTGCCTGATCTGGGCACTCGTAGCATCACTGTATATGGCTTCCTTCTCTGTCATCTCTCACGGTTGTTTGGCTGACCTGGGCACTCGTAACATCACTGTATATAGCGTACTTCTCTGTCATCTCTCACAGTTGTTTGGCTGAACTGGGCACTCGTAGCATCACTGTATGTGGCGTTCTTCTCTGTCATCTCTCACAGTTGTTTGGCTGACCTGGGCACTCGTAGCATCACTGTATATGGCGTCCTTCTCTATCATCTCTAACAGTTGTTTGGCTGACCTGGGCACTCGTAACATCACTGTATATGGCGTCCTTCTCTCTCATCTCTCACATTTGTTTGGCTGACCTAGGCACTCGTACCATCACTGTATATGGCGTCCTTCACTGTTATCTCTCACAGTTGTTTGTCTGACCTGGGCACTCGTAGCATCACTGTATATGGCGACCTTCTCTGTCATCTCTCACAGTTGTTTGCCTGATCTGGGCACTCGTAGCATCACTGTATATGGCTTCCTTCTCTGTCATCTCTCACGGTTGTTTGGCTGACCTGGGCACTCGTAACATCACTGTATATAGCGTACTTCTCTGTCATCTCTCACAGTTGTTTGGCTGAACTGGGCACTCGTAGCATCACTGTATGTGGCGTTCTTCTCTGTCATCTCTCACAGTTGTTTGGCTGACCTGGGCACTCGTAGCATCACAGTATATGGCGTCCTTCTCTATCATCTCTAACAGTTGTTTGGCTGACCTGGGCACTCGTAACATCACTGTATATGGCGTCCTTCTCTCTCATCTCTCACAGTTGTTTGGCTGACCTAGGCACTCGTACCATCACTGTATATGGCGTCCTTCACTGTTATCTCTCACAGTTGTTTGTCTGACCTGGGCACTCGTAGCATCACTGTATATGGCGACCTTCTCTGTCATCTCTCACAGTTGTTTGCCTGACCTGGGCACTCGTAGCATCACTGTATATGGCTTCCTTCTCTGTCATCTCTCACGTTTGTTTGGCTGACCTGGGCACTCGTAGCATCACAATATATGGCGTCCTTCTCTGTCATCTCTAACAGTTGTTTGGCTGTCCTGGGGACTCGTAACATCACTGTATAATGCGTCCTTCTCTCTCATCTCTCACAGTTGTTTGGCTGACCTAGGCACTCGTACCATCACTGTATATCGCGTCCTTCACTGTCATCTCTCACAGTTGTTTGTCTGACCTCGGCACTCGTAGCATCACTGTATATGGCGTCCTTCTCTGTCATCTCTCACAGTTGTTTGGCTGACCTAGGCACTCGTAGCATCACTGTATATGGCGTCCTTCAGTGTCATCTCTCACAGTTGTTTGGCTGACCTGGGCACTCGTAGCATCACTGTATATGGCGTCCTTCTCTGTCATCTCTCACAGTAGTTTGGCTGACCTAGGCACTCGTAACATCACTGTATATGGCGTCCTTCACTGTCATCTTTCACAGTTGTTTGGCTGACCTGGGCACTCGTAGCATCACTGTATATGGCGTCCTTCTTTCTCATCTCTCACAGTTGTTTGGCTGATCTAGGGACTCGTAGCATCACTGTATATGGCGTCCTTCTCTATCTTCTCTCACAGTTGTTTTGCTGAACTAGGCACTCGTAGCATCACGTTATATGGCGTCCTTCACTGTCATCTCTCACAGTTGTTTGGCTGACCTGGGCACTCGTAGCATCACTGTATATGGCGTCCTTCTCTCTTATCTCTCAGTTGTTTGGCTGACCTGGGCACTCGTGGCATCACTCTATATAGCGTCCTTCTCTGTCATCTCTAGTTTGTTTGGCTGACCTGGGCACTCGTAACATCACTGTATATGGCGTCCTTTTCTGTCATCTCTCATTTGTTTGGCTGACCTGGGCACTCGTAGCATCACTGTATATGGTATCCTTGTCTGTCATCTCTCGGTTGTTTGGCTGACCTGGGCACTCATAAACAAACAACTATGAAACGAGAAATCTCTTACAGTTGTTTGGCTGACCAGGGCACTCGTAGCATCACTGTATATGGCTTCCTTCTGTGTCATCTCTCAGTTGTTTGGCTGACCTGGGCACTCGTAGCATCACTGTATATGGCGTCCTTCTCTGTCATCTCTCGGTTGTTTGGCTGACCTGGGCACTAGTAGCATCACTGCATATGGCGTCCTTCTCTGTCATCCTTCACAGTTGTTTGGCTGACCTAGGCACTCGTAGCATCACTGTATATGGCGTCCTTCTCTGTCATCTCTCACAGTTGTTTGGCTGATCTAGGAACTCGTAGCATCACTGTATATGGAGTCCTTCTCTATCATCTCTCACAGTTGTTTGGGTGACCTGGGCACTCGTAGCATCACTGTATGTGGTGTCCTTCTCTGTCATCTCTCACAGTTGTTTGCCTGACCTGGGGACTCGTAGCATCACTGTATGTGGCGTCCTTCTCTTTCATCTCTCACAGTTGTTTGGCTGACCTAGGCACTCGTAGCATCACTGTATATGGCGTCCTTCACTGTCATCTCTCACGGTTGTTTGGCTGACCTGGGCACTCGTAACATCACTGTATATGGCGTCCTTCTCTGTCATCTCTCACAGTTGTTTTGCTGACCTCGGCACTCGTAGCATCACTTTATATGGAGTCCTTCACTCTCATCTCTCACAGTTGTTTGGCTGATCTGGGCACTCGTAGCATCACTGTGTATGGCGTCCTTCACTCTCATCCCTCACAGTTGTTAGGCGGACCTGGGCACTCGTAGCATCACTGTATATGGCGTCCTTCTCTGTCATCTCTCGGTTGTTTGGCTGATGTGGGCACTCGTAACATCACTGTATATGGCGTCCTTCTCTGTCATCTCTCATTTGTTTGGCTGACCTGGACACTCGTAGCATCACTGTATATGGTATCCTTGTCTGTCATCTCTCGGTTGTTTGGCTGACCTGGGCACTCATAAACACACAACTATGAAACGAGGAATCTCTTACAGTTGTTTGGCTGACCTGGGCACTCGTAGCATAACTGTATATGGCTTCCTTCTGTGTCATCTCTCAGTTGTTTGGCTGACCTGGGCACTCGTAGCATCACTGTATATGGCGTCCTTCTCTGTCATCTCTCACAGTTGATTGGCTGACCTAGGCACTCGTGGCATCTCTGTATATGGCGTCCTTCTCTGTCATCTCTCGGTTGTTTGGCTGACCTGGGCACTCGTAGCATCACTGCATATGGCGTCCTTCTCTGTCATCTCTCACAGTTGTTTGGCTGACCTAGGCACTCGTAGCATCACTGTATATGGCGTCCTTCTCTGTCATCTCTCACAGTCGTTTGGCTGATCTAGGAACTCGTAGCATCACTGTATATGGCGTCCTTCTCTATCATCTCTCACAGTTGTTTGGCTGACCTGGGCACTCGTAGCATCACTGTATGTGGTGTCCTTCTATATCATCTCTCACAGTTGTTTGGCTGACCTGGGGACTCGTAGCACCACTGTATGTGGCGTCCTTCTCTGTCATCTCTCACAGTTTTTTGGCTGACCTAGGCACTCGTAGCGTCACTGTATATGGCGTCCTTCACTGTCATCTCTCACGGTTGTTTGGCTGACCTGGGCACTCGTAGCATCACAGTATATGGCATCCTTCTCTACCTTCTCTAACAATTGTTAGGCTGACCTGGGCACTCGTAACATCACTGTATATGGCGTCCTTCTCTGTCACCTCTCACAGTTGTTTGCCTGACCTGGGCACTCGTAGCATCACTGTATATGGCTTCCTTCTCTGTCATCTCTCTCGGTTGTTTGGCTGACCTGGGCACTCGTAGCATCACTGCATATGGCGTCCTTCTCTGTCATCACTCACAGTTGTTTGGCTGACCTAGGCACTCGTAGCATCACTGTATATGGCGTCCTTCTCTGTCATCTCTCACAGTCGTTTGGCTGATCTAGAAACTCGTAGCATCACTGTATATGGCGTCCTTCTCTATCATCTCTCAAAGTTGTTTGGCTGACCTGGGCACTCGTAGCATCACTGTATGTGGTGTCCTTCTATGTCATCTCTCACAGTTGTTTGGCTGACCTGGGGACTCGTAGCATCACTGTATGTGGCGTCCTTCTCTGTCATCTCTCACAGTTTTTTGGCTGACCTAGGCACTCTTAGCGTCACTGTATATGGCGTCCTTCTACTCTCATCTCTAACAGTTGTTTGGCTGACCTGGGCACTCGTAGCATCACAGTATATGGCATCCTTCTCTATCTTCTCTAACAGTTGTTTGGCTGACCTGGACACTCGTAACATCACTGTAAATGGCGTCCTTCTCTGTCACCTCTCACAGTTGTTTGCCTGATCTGGGCACTCGTAGCATCACTGTATATGGCTTCCTTCTCTGTCATCTCTCACGGTTGTTTGGCTGACCTGGGCACTCGTAACATCACTGTATATAGCGTACTTCTCTGTCATCTCTCACAGTTGTTTGGCTGAACTGGGCATTCGTAGCATCACTGTATGTGGCGTTCTTCTCTGTCATCTCTCACAGTTGTTTGGCTGACCTGGGCACTCGTAGCATCACAGTATATGGCGTCCTTCTCTATCATCTCTAACAGTTGTTTGGCTGACCTGGGCACTCGTAACATCACTGTATATGGCGTCCTTCTCTCTCATCTCTCACAGTTGTTTGGCTGACCTAGGCACTCGTACCATCACTGTATATGGCGTCCTTCACTGTTATCTCTCACAGTTGTTTGTCTGACCTGGGCACTCGTAGCATCACTGTATATGGCGACCTTCTCTGTCATCTCTCACAGTTGTTTGCCTGACCTGGGCACTCGTAGCATCACTGTATATGGCTTCCTTCTCTGTCATCTCTCACGGTTGTTTGGCTGACCTGGGCACTCGTAGCATCACAGTCTATGGCGTCCTTCTCTGTCATCTCTAACAGTTGTTGGCTGTCCTGGGGACTCGTAACATCACTGTATAATGCGTCCTTCTCTCTCATCTCTCACAGTTGTTTGGCTGACCTAGGCACTCGTACCATCACTGTATATCGCGTCCTTCACTGTCATCTCTCACAGTTGTTTGTCTGACCTGGGCACTCGTAGCATCACTGTATATGGCGTCCTTCTCTGTCATCTCTCACAGTTGTTTGGCTGACCTAGGCACTCGTAGCATCACTGTATATGGCGTCCTTCAGTGTCATCTCTCACAGTTGTTTGGCTGACCTGGGCACTCGTAGCATCACTGTATATGGCGTTCTGCTCTGTCATCTCTCACAGTAGTTTGGCTGACCTAGGCACTCGTAACATCACTGTATATGGCGTCCTTCACTGTCATCTTTCACAGTTGTTTTGCTGATCTAGGGACTCGTAGCATCACTGTATATGGCGTCCTTCTCTGTTATCTCTCAGTTGTTTGGCTGACCTGGGCACTCGTGGCATCACTGTATATAGCGTCCTTCTCTCTCATCTCTAGTTTGTTTGGCTGACCTGGGCACTCGTAACATCACTGTATATTGCGTCCTTTTCTGTCATCTCTCATTTGTTTGGCTGACCTGGGCACTCGTAGCATCACTGTATATGGTATCCTTGTCTGTCATCTCTCGATTGTTTGGCTGACCTGGGCACTCATAAACAAACAACTATGAAACGAGAAATCTCTTACAGTTGTTTGGCTGACCATGGCACTCGTAGCATCACTGTATATGGCTTCCTTCTGTGTCATCTCTCAGTTGTTTGGCTGACCTGGGCACTCGTAGCATCACTGTATATGGCGTCCTTCTCTGTCATCTCTCGGTTGTTTGGCTGACCTGGGCACTCGTAGCATCACTGCATATGGCGTCCTTCTCTGTCATCCTTCACAGTTGTTTGGCTGACCTAGCCACTCGTAGCATCACTGTATATGGCGTCCTTAATAATAATAATAATAATAATAATAATAATAATAATCTTTATTGATACATAATGTTAAGTATATCACAGATGTAGCAGTAACATGAAACATGTATACATTACGTATCAAATGGAACGAAGCAACACATTGTTTGTGTTCCTTATTCATGTCATATATGCAATGAAATCTATGATTCGTGTAAAAAAAAAAAAAAAAAAAAAAAAAATCTTCATAATAAACTAACAATTTATTTAATAATGCATTATACGAGTACCGTAAGTCTGAACATCAGGTACATCTTAACATGACATCATTATGCGAGTACCGTAACACTGAACATCAGGTACATCTTAACATGACAACATTACACGAGTACCGTAACAGTGAACACCAGGTACATCTTAACACGACAACATTATACGAGTACCTAACACTGAACACAGGGTACATCTTAACATGACAAAATTACATTAAAGCAGCATTTAGCATATGTTTGCTAGAATTAGACGCTTGGTCCTTTGTTTGAACATATGAATAGATGTACAATATTGTAAATAGTTATTTGTAATAAATGTATTCCAGATTTTAGGACCAACATAAGCCAAAGACAGTTGTCTACAATTAGTCTTGCAGAATGGTATTTTATATGTTACTTCCTGTCTTGTATTATATTTATGTGTGGATATTTGCAGGACAAATACATCATGATATATATCTGGCAACATACCCCTATTATGCTTGTACATTAGAATACAGCATAAATATTTATTTACGTCATAAATATTCATTATTTGATAAGATGTAAATAAAGGCTGCGTATGTTCAATAAATCCTACATGACTTATTACACGCAAAACTCGTTTTGGAGTAAATGAATTTTAGCAAGGTATATATTCGGGGCCCTTCCCCAGACGACATTACAATAAGTAATATATGGGTATATAAACATGTAATACAGGTTTAACAATGATTTGTTATCTAATTTGTTTGTCACCTTTTTTATAATACCAATATTCTTAGAAATTTTATTTGATATATATTTAATGTGTGTGCTCCAATTCAATGTATTATTTATAAGCAAACCCAAAAACTTTATCTCATGTAAAGTGTTAATTTGTATGCCGTCTATGCAAATGTTATTACATCTCTCTCTTATACTGATCGTATTACTAAAGGTCACTGTGTGAGTTTTCTGTATATTCAAAGAAAGTTTATTAATGTTAAGCCATAAAGATAGTTTTTTTATTTCTCTCATCTGGTGTGGTTGGCGACAAATACATTGAATTTTTATAGACTCCTTGGAGGTATTCATCAGGTCTCTCTGATATGACTGGTATTTTATCAGCCAGTTCTGGACCTATACTTGTAAAATATTCATTAAATGTATCAGCTATGCATTTTTTTTTTTTGTTAATTTACCGTCAATTAGTAATTTGTCATTAGATAAAAATGCTTCCTTCCTTCCTATAATACTCTTTAAGACTATCCAGGTTTTTTTTAAATTACCCTTGTGCTGTTGAAGCTCATGTCGATAGTATTCTCTTTCTGCTACAGTAATAAGACAATTTATTTTATTTCTATATCTTTTATAATTAGTTTCATTGAAGACAGTCGGTTTTTTCAAGTAATACATATACAATTTGTTTTTAGTTCTAATGGAGTGTCGGAGTCCCATAGTAATCCACGGTTTATGTTTTCTTTTCCTAATAGTTGTGTTAGCTAACGGAAATGAATTATTGTATGCAACTAATATCTCATTAATGAATACAGAATAACATTCTTGTGGATCTCTGCATGCATAAACGTCATCCCAGCATATTTTATCTATACTCTCTTTGAATGTAGCAGTAGTCTGCGCATTATATATTCTAGTCGCTATTGTCATTTCTACCTTTGTGCTATCAGTATGTTTAGTGAGCAAAAATATTGGTAGGTGGTCAGAAATATCTGTATATATTATTCCATGCAATTGATAATTTGCACCAATTAAATCATTGCTGTATATATTATGGATGACAGTGGCAGTTGTTGCTGTTATTCTAGTAGGCTTGCTGATAAGGGGTATAAATGCCTGTTGGAACATTGCATCTATGTAATCTTGAGTTTCCGTGTGACTACCATAATTAAGTAGATTAATGTTAAAGTCACCCATTATGTAACACTGTTTATTATCAACATTGAGAGTTTGTATAATATTGATAACATGTTCTGTGAAAGCAGTAATGTTTGTATTAGGTGGTCGATAGACAACACCTACAGTTGTTTTGTTATTGCATGTCTTAGACCGAGTCTTGATTTCAATAAAAACGCATTCCAGATATTCAGTTATGACACTCATTTCTGGTAATTCAGTACACTCAAGGGACTTACGAACATATAAGGATACACCACCTCCCTTCTTGGAGGGCCTAGTCAAATGTATACTTTTGTACTCTGGCAATTCATACAGATCAAGATTGTCATTATGTAACCAAGTTTCGCTTAGACCGATGACCGAGAACCTGTTATCGATCAGTGACAAGAAATCACCCAATTTGCTAATGTTCTTTGGCAAGCTACGGATATTTAAATGCATAAGTGAAAACTCTTCATCAGAGATATTATTTCTTGTTATAACTTCATTTATATCATCCTCAAGATAATATTTAGTATTTACAAAGCTATCTGTTGTGAGTAAATTACAATCGGGATCTATATTCCGCATTGCAGCATTGCCAGTTTCATAATCTTGTACATCACCTAAGGTAGTATTACGTAATTGGCTCATAGCAATGAAATGCAGTATATACATACATATTCACACGGTACACAATAATGCTTCTATAGCTGCATATAACATTTACAGACCGTTTTATAAAAAACAACGTTATGTGACATCTGTTAAGTTGTAGTAGGTTAGTTAGAATACATGATATGTATCGATAACATATAGTAATAAAGTATATATGAGTAATTAAATAAGACACGAACCATATGTAGAATACGAAGGTGTCCATGAATGAGTCCATGAATGGTACAGTCCCTATGTGAACAAGCACCATGATAGGCCGACTAGAGATACAAAATATCCACCGTGACTTGGGCCAATGTCCAACGCAATTACAGTGCATTTAGTTCATCATCTCGACTGACGGTTTTGATTGTTCCCTTTAGGTCCTTTATGACAATCCTTCCATCATACGACCAACAGTCGAGAATCTTGTGCTGTTTCTTTAATGTCCGGCACAAGAACAGTAGTCTTGCTCTCTTCTGGGTGAGATCTTCCGATATGTAGACATTTGATCGTTTAGTGCGTAGTTTTCGAGCTTTAATGAAGTCATTCTTCGATTTATAGTCTTTGAACTGGACTATTATTTGGCGCGAGTGGTTTTTGTTTGTGGCGGATTTTCTTGGCCCAATCCTATGGGCCCTGTTGATATGGTCCATTTTTAATGGCATGTCCATATCGTTAAACAAGTCAGTGATAATCTTATCAATTTGTTCACCGTCTTTGTTTTCAACTATTCCTGTAATGCGTACCGAGGACCGACGGCTGTACTGCTCCAGATTATCAACAGCTTGCTCAAGTTGTTCAATTCGTGCATCCTTGTCTGTCAACTCCTTTTCAAGATTTTCGAGCCTTCTATTTATTTTGTCAGCAACTATTGTAGCAATCCGGGTAGCAAGTGCCGCGATTACGTCATCGTCACTTAGCGCTAGCTTGATTTGTTCTACAAGTTCAACGGTGGTCGAGGTCGGTCTCTTCTTGCTCATTGTTGCTGGTGGTTGTCTGTTACGCAATAGTAGGGTCTAATCACAGGCTAAGCAGCAAACGTTGGCGGTTTTGAGCGTGTCGTGGGCGACAATATGGTTGTTACACGATCCGATATATTTTACCGGCGTGCAAGCTCAAGAAAATATCACAATTTAACACCCACCGCGTTCCTGAGTGTCCACTAGTCGACCTTGTTCACTTCAGCAAAAACACGGGACCTTTCAGAGCATTTCTCTTACATTCTCACCCCCAAATCGAGGAGTGCGAAGAAATCGTGCAGTCTGACCATGGCACACCTTCTGACTCAAGGACGCCTTCTCTGTCATCTCTCACAGTTGTTTGGCTGATCTAGGAACTCGTAGCATCACTGTATATGGCGTCCTTCTCTATCATCTCTCACATTTGTTTGGCTGACCTGGGCACTCGTAGCATCACTGTATGTGGTGTCCTTCTCTGTCATCTCTCACAGTTGTTTGGCTGACCTGGGGACTCGTAGCATCACTGCATGTGGCGTCCTTCTCTGTCATCTCTCACAGTTTTTTGGCTGACCTAGCCACTCGTAGCATCACTGTATATGGCGTCCTTCACTGTCATCTCTCACGGTTGTTTGGCTGACCTGGGCACTCGTAACATCACTGTATAAGGCGTCCTTCTCTGTCATCTCTCACAGTTGTTTGGCTGAACTGGGCACTCGTAGCATCACTGTATGTGGCGTTCTTCTCTGTCATCTCTAACAGTTGTTTGGCTGACCTGGGCACTCGTAGCATCACAGTATATGGCGTCTTTCTCTATCTTCTCTAACAGTTGTTTGGCTGACCTGGGCACTCGTAACATCACTGTATATGGCGTCCTTCTCACCTGTCATCTCCTCACAGTTGTTGGCTGACCTGGGCACTCGTAGCATCACTGTATATAGCGTCCTTCTCTGTCATCTCAGTTTGTTTTGGGCTGACCACAGACG
Source organism: Paraescarpia echinospica (assembly GCA_020002185.1). Taxonomy (NCBI): domain Eukaryota; kingdom Metazoa; phylum Annelida; class Polychaeta; order Sabellida; family Siboglinidae; genus Paraescarpia; species Paraescarpia echinospica. Next base: position 378 of record JAHLWY010006303.1, on the reverse strand, counting down.
CTCCATGGCACACATCACTGTATGGCGTCCTTCTCTGTCATCTCACAGTTGTTTGGCTGACCTAGGCACTCGTAGCATCACTGTATATGGCGTCCTTCTCTGTCATCTCTCATAGTTGTTTGGCTGACCTAGGCACTCGTAACATCACTGTATATGGCGTCCTTCACTGTCATCTCTCGCAGTTGTTTGGCTGACCTGGGCACTCGTAGCATCACTGTATATGGCGTCCTTCTGTCATCTCTCACAGTTGTTTTGCTGACCTCGGCACTCGTAGCATCACTTTATATGGCGGCCTTCACTGTCATCTCTCACAGTTGTTTGACTGATCTGGGCACTCGTAGCATCACTGTATATGGCGTCCTTCACTGTCATCTCTCA
>JAHLWY010006302.1:0-35495 GCA_020002185.1 Paraescarpia echinospica | reverse complement strand
GGGGGTACTGTTCTAAGTACTACTGTAAAAGAAAAGGACTTGGGTTAACCATTAGTGCTGATATGAAGGTTTCAGAGCAGTGCGGAATTGCAGCGTCAAAGGGAAATCAAATCCTTGGATTAATTAGGCGAAATATAGCGTATAAGAAAAAAGAATTAATAGTACCGCTGTACAAAACAATAGTGAGGCCTCATTTAGAATATTGTATACAAGCATGGAGGCCATATCGCAAGAAAGACATAGATATGCTAGAAAGAGTACAGAGGAGAGCGACTAAAATGATACAAAATCTGAGGGATCTTAGTTACGAAATACGCCTAAAAGAATGTGGTTTAACAACATTAGAGACAAGGAGATTGAGAGGAGATCACATAGAAGTGTTTAAAATATTGAATGGTTATGAAAATATTGATAGAAACATTTTTTTCTCAGTTAAGAAAAATAGAAGGACCAGAGGACATGAAGCTACATTAGTAAAGGAGCAGTGTAGATTAGATATAAGAAAGTTCTCATTCTCACAAAGGACTGTAAATGAATGGAACAGATTATCTCCTGATTGTGTTGGTGCTAGTAGCGTGAATATGTTTAAAAATAAAATCGACACACACCTTAAAAAGGCGGGATACATGTAGATAAAAAGTATTGGACTCTCGATAAGCCAAAAGGCTTCCTTGTCCACCTGCCATCCAGAGTAATTTTCTGGATGGCAATCTTGTTAAATCTTGTTAAATCTCTCACAGTTGTTTGGCTGACCTGGGCACTCGTAGCATCACAGTATATGGCGTCCTTCTCTATCATCTCTAACAGTTGTTTGGCTGACCTGGGCACTCGTAACATCACTGTATATGGCATCCTTCTCTCTCATCTCTCACAGTTGTTTGGCTGATCTAGGCACTCGTAGCATCACTGTATATGGCGTCCTTCACTGTCATCTCTCACAGTTGTTTGGCTGATCTAGGCACTCGTAGCATCACTGTATATGGCGTCCTTCACTGTCATCTCTCACAGTTGTTTGTCTGACCTGGGCACTCGTAGCATCACTGTATATGGCGTCCTTCTCTCTCATCTATCACAGTTGTTTGGCTGACCTAGGCACTCGTAACATCACTGTATATGGCGTCCTTCACTGTCATCTCTCACAGTTGTTTGGCTGACCTGGGCACTCGTAGCATCACTGTATATGGCGTCCTTCTCTGTCATCTCTCACAGTTGTTTGGCTGACCTGGGCACTCGTAGCATCACTGTATATGTCGTCCTTCTCTGTTATCTCTCAGTTGTTTGGCTGACCTGGGCACTCGTGGCATCACTGTATATGGCGTCCTTCTCTGTCATCTCTCGTTTGTTTGGCTGACCTGGGCACTCGTAACATCACTGTATATGGCGTCCTTCTCTGTCACCTCTCATTTGTTTGGCTGACCTGGGCACTTGTAGCATCACTGTATATGGCATTCTTGTCTGTCATCTCTCGGTTGTTTGGCTGACCTGGGCACTCGTAGCATCACTGTATATGCCGTCCTTCTCTGTTATCTCTCAGTTGTTTGCCTGACCTGGGCACTCGTAGCATCACTGTATATGGCTTCCTTCTCTGTCATCTCTCACGGTTGTTTGGCTGACCTGGGCACTCGTAACATCACTGTATATAGCGTCCTTCTCTATCATCTCTAACAGTTGTTTGGCTGACCTGGGCACTCGTAACATCACTGTATATGGCGTCCTTCTATCTCATCTCTCACAGTTGTTTGGCTGACCTAGGCACTCGTAACATCACTGTATATGGCGTCCTTCTCTATCATCTCTAACAATTGTTTGGCTGACCTGGGCACTCGTAACATCACTGTATATGGCGTCCTTCTCTCTCATCTCTCACAGTTGTTTGGCTGACCTGGGCACTCGTAGCATCACTGTATATGGCGTCCTTCTCTGTCATCTCTCACAGTTGTTTGGCTGACCTAGGCACTCGTAGCATCACTGTATATGGCGTCCTTCACTGTCATCTCTCACAGTTGTTTGGCTGACCTGGCACTCGTAGCATCACTGTATAAGGCGTCCTTCTCTGTCATCTCTCACAGTTGTTTGGCTGATCTAGGGACTCGAAGCATCAATGTATATGGCGTCCTTCTCTATCATCTCTCACAGTTGTTTTGCTGAACTAGGCACTCGTAGCATCACTTTATATGGAGTCCTTCACTGTCATCTCTCACAGTTGTTTGGCTGACCTGGGCACTCGTAGCATCACTGTATATGGCGTCCTTCTCTGTTATCTCTCAGTTGTTTGGCTGACCTGGGCACTCGTGGCATCACTGTTTATGGCGTCCTTCTCTGTCATCTCTCGGTTGTTTGGCTGACCTGGGCACTCGTAACATCACTGTATATGGCGTCCTTCTCTGTCATCTCTCATTTGTTTGGCTGACCTGGGCACTTGTAGCATCACTGTATATGGCATTCTTGTTTGTCATCTCTCGGTTGTTTGGCTGACCTGGGCACTCGTAAACACCCAACTAGGAAACGAGGAATCTCTCACAGTTGTTTGGCTGACCTGGGCACTCGTAGCATCACTGTATATGGCGTCCTTCTCTGTCACCTCTCACATTTGTTTGGCTGACCTAGGCACTCGTAACATCACTGTATATGGCGTCCTTCTCTGTCATCTCTCACATTTGTTTGACTGACCTAGGCACTCGTAGCATCACTGTATATGGCGTCCTTCAGTGTCATCTCTCACAGTTGTTTGGCTGACCTGGGCACTCGTAGCATCACTGTATATGGCGTCCTTCTCTGTCATCTCTCACAGTTGTTTGGCTGACCTAGGCACTCGTAACATCACTGTATATGGCGTCCTTCACTGTCATCTCTCACAGTTGTTTGGCTGACCTGGGCACTCGTAACATCACTGTATATGGCGTCCTTCTCTGTCATCTCTCACAGTTGTTTGGCTGAACTGGGCACTCGTAGCATCACTGTATGTGGCGTTCTTCTCTGTCATCTCTCACAGTTGTTTGGCTGACCTGGGCACTCGTAGCATCACAGTATGTGGCGTTATCTCTATCTTCTCTAACAATTGTTTGGCTGACCTGGGCACTCTTAACATCACTGTATATGGCGTCCTTCTCTGTCATCTCTCACAGTTGTTTGGCTGACCTAGGCACTCGTAGCATCACTGTATATGGCGTCCTTCTCTGTCATCTCTCACAGTTGTTTGGCTGACCTAGGCACTCGTAACATCACTGTATATGGCGTCCTTCACTGCCATCTCTCACAGTTGTTTGGCTGACCTGGGCACTCGTAGCATAACTGTATAAGGCGACCTTCTCTGTCATATCTCACAGTTGTTTGGCTGATCTAGGGACTCGAAGCATCAATGTATATGGCGTCCTTCTCTATCATCTCTCACAGTTGTTTTGCTGAACTAGGCACTCTTAGCATCACTTTATATGGAGTCCTTCACTGTCATCTCTCACAGTTGTTTGGCTGACCTGGGCACACGTAGCATCACTGTATATGGCGTCCTTCTCTGTTATCTCTCAGTTGTTTGGCTGACCTGGGCACTCTTGGCATCACTGTATATGGCGTCCTTCTCTGTCATCTCTCGGTTGTTTGGCTGACCTGGGCATTCGTAACATCACTGTATATGGCGTCCTTCTCTGTCATCTCTCATTTGTTTGGCTGACCTGGGCACTTGTAGCATCACTGTATATGGCATTCTTGTCTGTCATCTCTCGGTTGTTTGGCTGACCTGGGCACTCGTAAACACCCAACAAGGAAACGAGGAATCTCTCACAGTTGTTTGGCTGACCTGGGCACTCGTAGCATCACTGTATATGGCGTCCTTCTCTGTCACCTCTCACAGTTGTTTGCCTCACCTGGGCACTCGTAGCATAACTGTATATGGCATCCTTCTCTGTCATCTCTCAGTTGTTTGGCTGACCTGGGCACTCGTAGCATCACTGTATACGGCGTCCTTCTCTGTCATGTCTCACAGTTGTTTGGCTGATCTAGGGACTCGTAGCAACACTGTACATGGCGTCCTTCTCTGTCTTCTCTCACAGTTGTTTGGCTGACCTAGGCACTCGTAGCATCACTGTATATGGCGTCCTTCTCTGTCATCTCTTACAGTTGTTTGGCTGATCTAGGAACTCGTAGCATCACTGTATATGGCGTCCTTCTCTATCATCTCTCACAGTTGTTTGGCTGACCTGGGCACTCGTAGCATCACTGTATATGGCGTCCTTCTCTTTCATCTCTCTCAGTTGTTTGGCTGACCTAGGCACTCGTAACATCACAGTATATGGCGTCCTTCATTGTCATCTCTCACAGTTGTTTGGCTGACCTGGGCACTCGTAGCATCACTGTATATGGCGTCCTTCTCTGTCATCTCTCACAGTTGTTTTGCTGACCTTGGCACTCGTAGCATCACTTTATATGGCGTCCTTCACTGTCATCTCTCACAGTTGTTTGGCTGATCTGGGCACTCGTAGCATCACTGTATATGGCGTCCTTCACTGTTATCTCTCACAGTTGTTAGGCGGACCTGGGCACTCGTAGCGTCACTGTATATGGCGTCCTTCTCTGTCATATCTCGGTTGTTTGGCTGACCTGGGCACTCATAAACACACAACTATGAAACGAGGAATCTCTCACAGTTGTTTGGCTGACCTGGGCACTCGTAGCATCACTGTATATGGCTTCCTTCTCTGTCACCTCTCACAGTTGTTTGCCTGACCTGGGCACTCGTAGCATCACTGTATATGGCATCCTTCTCTCTCATCTCTCACAGTTGTTTGGCTTATCTAGGCATTCGTAGCATCACTGTATGTGGCGTTCTTCTCTGTCATCTCTCACAGTTGTTTGGCTGACCTGGGGACTCGTAGCATCACTGTATGTGGCTTCCTTCTCTGTCATCTCTCATAGTTTTTTGGCTGACCTAGGCACTCGTAGCATCACTGTATATGGCGACCTTCACTGTCATCTCTCACGGTTGTTTGGCTGACCTGGGCACTCGTAACATCACTGTATATGGCGTCCTTCTCTGTCATCTCTCACAGTTGTTTGGCTGAACTGGGCACTCGTAGCATCACTGTATAAGGCGTCCGTCTCTATCTTCTCAAACAATTGTTTGGCTGACCTGGGCTCTCGTAACATCACTGTATGTGGCGTTCTTCTCTGTCATCTCTCACAGTTGTTTGGCTGACCTGGGCACTCGTAGCATCACAGTATGTGGCGTCCGTCTCTATCTTCTCTAACAATTGTTTGGCTGACCTGGGCACTCGAAGCATCACTGCATATGGCGTCCTTCTCTGTCATCTCTCACAGTTGTTTTGCTGAACTAGGCACTCTTAGCATCACTTTATATGGAGTCCTTCACTGTCATCTCTCACAGTTGTTTGGCTGACCTGGGCACTCGTAGCATCACTGTATATGGCGTCCTTCTCTGTTAACTCTCAGTTGTTTGGCTGACCTGGGCACTCGTGGCATCACTGTATATGGCGTCCTTCTCTGTCATCTCTCGGTTGTTTGGCTGACCTGGGCACTCGTAACATCACTGTATATGGCGTCCTTCTCTGTCATCTCTCATTTGTTTGGCTGACCTGGGCCCTCGTAACATCACTGTATATGGTATCCTTGTCTGTCATCTCTCGGTTGTTTGGCTGACCTGGGCACTCATAAACACACAACTATGAAACGAGGAATCTCTCACAGTTGTTTGGCTGACCTGGGCTCTCGTAGCATCACTGTATATGGCTTCCTTCTCTGTCATCTTTCACAGTTGTTTGGCTGACCTGGGCACTCGTAACATCACTGTATATGGCGTCCTTCTCTGGCATCTCTCATTTGTTTGGCTGACCTGGGCACTCGTAGCATCACTGTATATGGTATCCTTGTCTGTCATCTCTCGGTTGTTTGGCTGACCTGGGCACTCATAAACACACAACTATGAAACGAGGAATCTCTCACAGTTGTTTGGCTGACCTGGGCTCTCGTAGCATCACTGTATATGGCTTCCTTCTCTGTCACCTCTCACAGTTGTTTGCCTGACCTGGGCACTCGTAGCATCACTGTATATGGCATCCTTCTCTCTCATCTCTCACAGTTGTTTGGCTGATCTAGGCACTCGTAGCATCACTGTATGTGGCGTTCTTCTCTGTCATCTCTCACAGTTGTTTGGCTGACCTGGGGACTCGTAGCATCACTGTATGTGGCGTCCTTCTCTGTCATCTCTCACAGATTTTTGGCTGACCTAGGCACTCGTAGCATCACTGTATATGGCGTCCTTCACTGTCATCTCTCACGGTTGTTTGGCTGACCTGGGCACTCGTAACATCACTGTATATGGCGTCCTTCTCTGTCATGTCTCACAGTTGTTTGGCTGAACTGGGCACTCGTAGCATCACTGTATGTGGCGTTCTTCTCTGCCATCTCTCACAGTTGTTTGGCTGACCTGGGCACTCGTAGCATCACAGTATGTGGCGTCCGTCTCTATCTTCTCTAACAATTGTTTGGCTGACCTGGGCACTCATAACATCACTGTATATGGCGTCCTTCTCTGTCATCTCTCACAGTTGTTTGGCTGACCTAGGCACTCGTAGCATCACTGTATATGGCGTCCTTCTCTGTCATCTCTCACAGTTGTTTGGCTGACCTAGGCACTAGTAACATCACTGTATATGGCGTCCTTCACTGTCATCTCTCACAGTTGTTTGGCTGACCTGGGCACTCGTAGCATCACTGTATAAGGCGTCCTTCTCTGTCATCTCTCACAGTTGTTTGGCTGATCTAGGGGCTCGAAGCATCAATGTATATGGCGTCCTTCTCTATCATCTCTCACAGTTGTTTTGCTGAACTAGGCACTCTTAGCATCACTTTATATGGAGTCCTTCACTGTCATCTCTCACAGTTGTTTGGCTGACCTGGGCATACGTAGCATCACTGTATATTGCGTCCTTCTCTGTTATCTCTCAGTTGTTTGGCTGACCTGGGCACTCGTGGCATCACTGTATATGGCGTCCTTCTCTGTCATCTCTCGGTTGTTTGGCTGACCTGGGCACACGTAATATCACTGTATATAGCGTCCTTCTCTGTCATCTCTCACAGTTATATGGCTGATGTGGGCACTCGTAGCATCACTGTATGTGGCGTTCTTCTCTGTCATCTCTCACAGTTGTTTGGCTGACCTGGGCACTCGTAGCATCACAGTATATGGCGTCCTTCTCTGTCATCTCTCACAGTTGTTTGGCTGACCTGGGGACTCGTAACATCACTGTATAATGCGTCCTTCTCTCTCATCTCTCACAGTTGTTTGGCTGACCTAGGCACTCGTAGCATCACAGTATATGGCGTCCTTCTCTATCATCTCTAACAGTTGCTTGGCTGACCTGGGGACTCGTAACATCACTGTATAATGCGTCCTTCTCTCTCATCTCTCACAGTTGTTTGGCTGACCTAGGCACTCGTACCATCACTGTATATGGCGTCCTTCATTGTTATCTCTCACAGTTGTTTGTCTGACCTGGGCACTCGTAGCATCACTGTAAATGGCGTCCTTCTCTGTCATCTCTCACAGTTGTTTGGCTGACCTAGGCACTCGTACCATCACTGTATATGGCGTCCTTCATTGTTATCTCTCACAGTTGTTTGTCTGACCTGGGCACTCGTAGCATCACTGTAAATGGCGTCCTTCTCTGTCATCTCTCACAGTTGTTTGGCTGACCTGGGCACACGTAATATCACTGTATATAGCGTCCTTCTCTGTCATCTCTCACAGTTGTATGGCTGACCTGGGCACTCGTAGTATCACTGTATATGGCGTCCTTCTCTGTCATCTCTCACGGTTGTTTGGCTGACCTGGGCACATGTAATATCACTGTATATAGCGCCCTTCTCTGTCATCTCTCACAGTTGTATGGCTGACCTGGGCACTCGTAATATCACTGTATATAGCGTCCTTCTCTGTCATCTCTCACAGTTGTTTGGCTGACCTGGGCACTCGTAGCATCACAGTATATGGCGTCCTTCTCTGTCTTCTCTCACAGTTGTTTGGCTGACCTAGGCACTCGTAGCATCACTGTATGTGGCGTTCTTCTCTGTCTTCTCTTACAGTTGTTTGGCTGACCTGGGCACTCGTAGCATCACTGTATGTGGCGTCCTTCTCTGTCTTCTCTCACAGTTGTTTGGCTGACCTAGGCACTCGTAGCATCACTGTATGTGGCGTTCTTCTCTGTCTTCTCTCACAGTTGTTTGGCTGACCTGGGCACTCGTAGCATCACTGTATATGGCGTCCTTCTCTGTCTTCTCTCACAGTTGTTTGGCTGACCTGGGCACTCGTAGCATCACTGTATGTGGCGTTCTTCTCTGTCTTCTCTCACAGTTGTTTGGCTGACCAGGGCACTCGTAGCATCACAGTATATGGCGTCCTTCTCTGTCTTCTCTCACAGTTGTTTGGCTGACCTAGGCACTCGTAGCATCACAGTATATGGCGTCCTTCTCTGTCTTCTCTCACAGTTGTTTGGCTGACCTGGGCACTCGTAGCATCACTGTATATGGCGTCCTTCTCTATCATCTCTAACAGTTGTTTGGCTGGCCTGGGCACTCGTAGCATCACAGTATATGGCGTCCTTCTCTATCATCTCTAACAGTTGTTTGGCTGACCTGGGGACTCGTAACATCACTGTATAATGCGTCCTTCTCTCTCATCTCTCACAGTTGTTTGGCTGACCTAGGCACTCGTACCATCACTGTATATGGCGTCCTTCATTGTCATCTCTCACAGTTGTTTGTCTGACCTGGGCACTCGTAGCATCACTGTAAATGGCGTCCTTCTCTGTCATCTCTCACAGTTGTTTGGCTGACCTAGGCACTCGTAACATCACTGTATATGGCGTCCTTCACTGTCATCTCTCACAGTTGTTTGGCTGACCTGGGCACTCGTAGCATCACTGTATATGGCGTCCTTCTCTGTCAACTCTCACAGTTGTTTGCCTGACCTGGGCACTCGTAGCATCACTGTATATGGCTTCCTTCTCTGTCATCTCTCATTTGTTTGGCTGACCTGGGCACTTGTAGCATCACTGTATATGGCATCCTTCTCTCTCATCTCTCACAGTTGTTTGGCTGACCTAGGCACTCGTAGCATCACTGTATATGGCGTCCTTCACTGTCATCTCTCACAGTTGTTTGTCTGACCTGGGCACTCGTAGCATCACTGTATATGGCGTCCTTCTCTGTCATCTATCACAGTTGTTTGGCTGACCTAGGCACTCGTAACATCACAGTATATGGCGTCCTTCACTGTCATCTCTCACAGTTGTTTGCCTGACCTGGGCACTCGTAGCATCACTGTATATGGCGTCCTTCTCTGTCATCTCTCACAGTTGTTTTGCTGACCTCGGCACTCGTAGCATCACTTTATATGGCGTCCTTCACTGTCATCTCTCACAGATGTTTGGCTGATCTGGGCACTCGTAGCATCACTGTATATGGCGTCCTTCACTGTCATCTCTCACAGTTGTTAGGCGTACCTGGGCACTCGTAGCATCACTGTATATGGCGTCCTTCTCTGTCATATCTCGGTTGTTTGGCTGACCTGGGCACTCGTAACATCACTGTATATGGCGTCCTTCTCTGTCATCTCTCATTTGTTTGGCTGACCTGGGCACTCGTAGCATCACTGTATATGGTATCCTTGTCTGTCATCTCTCGGTTGTTTGGCTGACCTGGGCACTCATAAACACACAACTATGAAACGAGGAATCTCTCACAGTTGTTTGGCTGACCTGGGCTCTCGTAGCATCACTGTATATGGCTTCCTTCTCTGTCACCTCTCACAGTTGTTTGCCTGACCTGGGCACTCGTAGCATCACTGTATATGGCATCCTTCTCTCTCATCTCTCACAGTTGTTTGGCTGATCTAGGCACTCGTAGCATCACTGTATGTGGCGTTCTTCTCTGTCATCTCTCACAGTTGTTTGGCTGACCTGGGGACTCGTAGCATCACTGTATGTGGCGTCCTTCTCTGTCATCTTTCACAGATTTTTGGCTGACCTAGGCACTCGTAGCATCACTGTATATGGCGTCCTTCACTGTCATCTCTCACGGTTGTTTGGCTGACCTGGGCACTCGTAACATCACTGTATATGGCGTCCTTCTCTGTCATCTCTCACAGTTGTTTGGCTGAACTGGGCACTCGTAGCATCACTGTATGTGGCGTTCTTCTCTGTCATCTCTCACAGTTGTTTGGCTGACCTGGGCACTCGTAGCATCACAGTATGTGGCGTCCGTCTCTATCTTCTCTAACAATTGTTTGGCTGACCTGGGCACTCTTAACATCACTGTATATGGCGTCCTTCTCTGTCATCTCTCACAGTTGTTTGGCTGACCTAGGCACTCGTAGCATCACTGTATATGGCGTCCTTCTCTGTCATCTCTCACAGTTGTTTGGCTGACCTAGGCACTAGTAACATCACTGTATATGGCGTCCTTCACTGTCATCTCTCACAGTTGTTTGGCTGACCTGGGCACTCGTAGCATCACTGTATAAGGCGTCCTTCTCTGTCATCTCTCGCAGTTGTTTGGCTGATCTAGGGGCTCGAAGCATCAATGTATATGGCGTCCTTCTCTATCATCTCTCACAGTTGTTTTGCTGAACTAGGCACTCTTAGCATCACTTTATATGGAGTCCTTCACTGTCATCTCTCACAGTTGTTTGGCTGACCTGGGCACACGTAGCATCACTGTATATGGCGTCCTTCTCTGTTATCTCTCAGTTGTTTGGCTGACCAGGGCACTCGTGGCATCACTGTATATGGCGTCCTTCTCTGTCATCTCTCGGTTGTTTGGCTGACCTGGGCATTCGTAACATCACTGTATATGGCGTCTTTCTCTGTCATCTCTCATTTGTTTGGCTGACCTGGGCACTTGTAGCATCACTGTATATGGCATTCTTGTCTGTCATCTCTCGGTTGTTTGGCTGACCTGGGCACTCGTAAACACCCAACTAGGAAACGAGGAATCTCTCACAGTTGTTTGGCTGACCTGGGCACTCGTAGCATCACTGTATATGGCGTCCTTCTCTGTCACCTCTCACAGTTGTTTGCCTCACCTGGGCACTCGTAGCATAACTGTATATGGCATCCTTCTCTGTCATCTCTCAGTTGTTTGGCTGACCTGGGCACTCGTAGCATCACTGTATACGGCGTCCTTCTCTGTCATGTCTCACAGTTGTTTGGCTGATCTAGGGACTCGTAGCAACACTGTATATGGCGTCCTTCTCTGTCTTCTCTCACAGTTGTTTGGCTGGCCTAGGCACTCGTAGCATCACTATATATGGCGTCCTTCTCTGTCATCTCTTACAGTTGTTTGGCTGATCTAGGAACTCGTAGCATCACTGTATATGGCGTCCTTCTCTATCATCTCTCACAGTTGTTTGGCTGACCTGGGCACTCGTAGCATCACTGTATATGGCGTCCTTCTCTTTCATCTCTCTCAGTTGTTTGGCTGACCTAGGCACTCGTAACATCACAGTATATGGCGTCCTTCATTGTCATCTCTCACAGTTGTTTGGCTGACCTGGGCACTCGTAGCATCACTGTATATGGCGTCCTTCTCTGTCATCTCTCACAGTTGTTTTGCTGACCTTGGCACTCGTAGCATCACTTTATATGGCGTCCTTCACTGTCATCTCTCACAGTTGTTTGGCTGATCTGGGCACTCGTAGCATCACTGTATATGGCGTCCTTCACTGTTATCTCTCACAGTTGTTAGGCGGACCTGGGCACTCGTAGCATCACTGTATATGGCGTCCTTCTCTGTCATATCTCGGTCGTGTTGTGGCTGACCTGGGCACTCATAAACACACAACTATGAAACGAGGAATCTCTCACAGTTGTTTGGCTGACCTGGGCACTCGTAGCATCACTGTATATGGCTTCCTTCTCTGTCACCTCTCACAGTTGTTTGCCTGACCTGGGCACTCGTAGCATCACTGTATATGGCATCCTTCTCTCTCATCTCTCACAGTTGTTTGGCTTATCTAGGCATTCGTAGCATCACTGTATGTGGCGTTCTTCTCTGTCATCTCTCACAGTTGTTTGGCTGACCTGGGGACTCGTAACATCACTGTATGTGGCTTCCTTCTCTGTCATCTCTCATAGTTTTTTGGCTGACCTAGGCACTCGTAGCATCACTGTATATGGCGACCTTCACTGTCATCTCTCACGGTTGTTTGGCTGACCTGGGCACTCGTAACATCACTGTATATGGCGTCCTTCTCTGTCATCTCTCACAGTTGTTTGGCTGAACTGGGCACTCGTAGCATCACTGTATAAGGCGTCCGTCTCTATCTTCTCAAACAATTGTTTGGCTGACCTGGGCTCTCGTAACATCACTGTATGTGGCGTTCTTCTCTGTCATCTCTCACAGTTGTTTGGCTGACCTGGGCACTCGTAGCATCACAGTATGTGGCGTCCGTCTCTATCTTCTCTAACAATTGTTTGGCTGACCTGGGCACTCGAAGCATCACTGCATATGGCGTCCTTCTCTGTCATCTCTCACAGTTGTTTTGCTGAACTAGGCACTCTTAGCATCACTTTATATGGAGTCCTTCACTGTCATCTCTCACAGTTGTTTGGCTGACCTGGGCACTCGTAGCATCACTGTATATGGCGTCCTTCTCTGTTAACTCTCAGTTGTTTGGCTGACCTGGGCACTCGTGGCATCACTGTATATGGCGTCCTTCTCTGTCATCTCTCGGTTGTTTGGCTGACCTGGGCACTCGTAACATCACTGTATATGGCGTCCTTCTCTGTCATCTCTCATTTGTTTGGCTGACCTGGGCACTCGTAGCATCACTGTATATGGTATCCTTGTCTGTCATCTCTCGGTTGTTTGGCTGACCTGGGCACTCATAAACACACAACTATGAAACGAGGAATCTCTCACAGTTGTTTGGCTGACCTGGGCACTCGTAGCATCACTGTATATGGCTTCCTTCTCTGTCACCTCTCACAGTTGTTTGCCTGACCTGGGCACTCGTAGCATCACTGTATATGGCATCCTTCTCTCTCATCTCTCACAGTTGTTTGGCTGATCTAGGCACTCGTAGCATCACTGTATGTGGCGTTCTTCTCTGTCATCTCTCACAGTTGTTTGGCTGACCTGGGGACTCGTAGCATCACTGTATGTGGCGTCCTTCTCTGTCATCTCTCACAGATTTTTGGCTGACCTAGGCACTCGTAGCATCACTGTATATGGCGTCCTTCACTGTCATCTCTCACGGTTGTTTGGCTGACCTGGGCACTCGTAACAACACTGTATATGGCGTCCTTCTCTGTCATCTCTCACAGTTGTTTGGCTGAACTGGGCACTCGTAGCATCACTGTATGTGGCGTTCTTCTCTGTCATCTCTCACAGTTGTTTGGCTGACCTGGGCACTCGTAGCATCACAGTATGTGGCGTCCGTCTCTATCTTCTCTAACAATTGTTTGGCTGACCTGGGCACTCTTAACATCACTGTATATGGCGTCCTTCTCTGTCATCTCTCACAGTTGTTTGGCTGACCTAGGCACTCGTACCATCACTGTATATGGCGTCCTTCATTGTTATCTCTCACAGTTGTTTGTCTGACCTGGGCACTCGTAGCATCACTGTAAATGGCGTCCTTCTCTGTCATCTCTCACAGTTGTTTGGCTGACCTGGGCACACGTAATATCACTGTATATAGCGTCCTTCTCTGTCATCTCTCACAGTTGTATGGCTGACCTGGGCACTCGTAGTATCACTGTATATGGCGTCCTTCTCTGTCATCTCTCACGGTTGTTTGGCTGACCTGGGCACATGTAATATCACTGTATATAGCGCCCTTCTCTGTCATCTCTCACAGTTGTATGGCTGACCTGGGCACTCGTAATATCACTGTATATAGCGTCCTTCTCTGTCATCTCTCACAGTTGTTTGGCTGACCTGGGCACTCGTAGCATCACAGTATATGGCGTCCTTCTCTGTCTTCTCTCACAGTTGTTTGGCTGACCTAGGCACTCGTAGCATCACTGTATGTGGCGTTCTTCTCTGTCTTCTCTTACAGTTGTTTGGCTGACCTGGGCACTCGTAGCATCACTGTATGTGGCGTCCTTCTCTGTCTTCTCTCACAGTTGTTTGGCTGACCTAGGCACTCGTAGCATCACTGTATGTGGCGTTCTTCTCTGTCTTCTCTCACAGTTGTTTGGCTGACCTGGGCACTCGTAGCATCACTGTATATGGCGTCCTTCTCTGTCTTCTCTCACAGTTGTTTGGCTGACCTGGGCACTCGTAGCATCACTGTATGTGGCGTTCTTCTCTGTCTTCTCTCACAGTTGTTTGGCTGACCTGGGCACTCGTAGCATCACAGTATATGGCGTCCTTCTCTGTCTTCTCTCACAGTTGTTTGGCTGATCTAGGCACTCGTAGCATCACAGTATATGGCGTCCTTCTCTGTCTTCTCTCACAGTTGTTTGGCTGACCTGGGCACTCGTAGCATCACTGTATATGGCGTCCTTCTCTATCATCTCTAACAGTTGTTTGGCTGACCTGGGCACTCGTAGCATCACAGTATATGGCGTCCTTCTCTATCATCTCTAACAGTTGTTTGGCTGACCTGGGGACTCGTAACATCACTGTATAATGCGTCCTTCTCTCTCATCTCTCACAGTTGTTTGGCTGACCTAGGCACTCGTACCATCACTGTATATGGCGTCCTTCTCTGTCATCTCTCACAATTGTTTGGCTGACCTAGGCACTCGTAACATCACTGTGTATGGCGTCCTTCACTGTCTTCTCTCACAGTTGTTTGGCTGACCTGGGCACTCGTAGCATCACTGTATATGGCGTCCTTCTCTGTCAACTCTCACAGTTGTTTGCCTGACCTGGGCACTCGTAGCATCACTGTATATGGCTTCCTTCTCTGTCATCTCTCATTTGTTTGGCTGACCTGGGCACTTGTAGCATCACTGTATATGGCATCCTTCTCTCTCATCTCTCACAGTTGTTTGGCTGACCTAGGCACTCGTAGCATCACTGTATATGGCGTCCTTCACTGTCATCTCTCACAGTTGTTTGTCTGACCTGGGCACTCGTACCATCACTGTATATGGCGTCCTTCTCTGTCATCTATCACAGTTGTTTGGCTGACCTAGGCACTCGTAACATCACAGTATATGGCGTCCTTCACTGTCATCTCTCACAGTTGTTTGGCTGACCTGAGAACTCGTAGCATCACTGTATATGGCGTCCTTCTCTGTCATCTCTCACAGTTGTTTTGCTGACCTCGGCACTCGTAGCATCACTTTATATGGCGTCCTTCACTGTCATCTCTCACAGATGTTTGGCTGATCTGGGCACTCGTAGCATCACTGTATATGGCGTCCTTCACTGTCATCTCTCACAGTTGTTAGGCGTACCTGGGCACTCGTAGCATCACTGTATATGGCGTCCTTCTCTGTCATATCTCGGTTGTTTGGCTGACCTGGGCACTGGTAACATCACTGTATATGGCGTCCTTCTCTGTCATCTCTCATTTGTTTGGCTGACCTGGGCACTCGTAGCATCACTGTATATGGTATCCTTGTCTGTCATCTCTCGGTTGTTTGGCTGACCTGGGCACTCATAAACACACAACTATGAAACGAGGAATCTCTCACAGTTGTTTGGCTGACCTGGGCACTCGTAGCATCACTGTATATGGCTTCCTTCTCTGTCACCTCTCACAGTTGTTTGCCTGACCTGGGCACTCGTAGCATCACTGTATATGGCATCCTTCTCTCTCATCTCTCACCGTTGTTTGGCTGATCTAGGCACTCGTAGCATCACTGTATGTGGCGTTCTTCTCTGTCATCTCTCACAGTTGTTTGGCTGACCTGGGGACTCGTAGCATCACTGTATGTGGCGTCCTTCTCTGTCATCTCTCACAGTTTTTTGGCTGACCTAGGCACTCGTAGCATCACTGTATATGGCGTCCTTCACTGTCATCTCTCACAGTTGTTTGGCTGACCTGGGCACTCGTAACATCACTGTATATGGCGTCCTCCTCTGTCATCTCTCACAGTTGTTTGGCTGAACTGGGCACTCGTAGCATCACTGTATGTGGCGTTCTTCTCTGTCATCTCTAACAGTTGTTTGGCTGACCTGGGCACTCGTAACATCACAGTATATGGCGTCCTTCTCTATCTTCTCTAGCAGTTGTTTGGCTGACCTGGGCACTCGTAACATCACTGTATATGGCGTCCTTCTCTGTCATCTCTCACATTTGTTTGGCTGACCTAGGCACTCGTAGCATCACTGTATATGGCGTCCTTCAGTGTCACCTCTCACAGTTGTTTGGCTGACCTGGGCACTCGTAGCATCACTGTATATGGCGTCCTTCTCTGTCATCTCTCACAGTTGTTTGGCTGACCTAGGCACTCGTAACATCACTGTATATTGCGTCCTTCTCTGTCATCTCTCAGATTTGTTTGGATGATCTAGGGACTCGTAGCATCACTGTATATGGCGTCCTTCTCTATCTTCTCTCACAGTTGTTTTGCTGACCTAGGCACTCGTAGCTTCACTTTATATGGCTACCTTCACTGTCATCTCTCACAGTTGTTTGGCTGACCTGGGCTGTCGTAGCATCACTGTATATGGCGTCCTTCTCTGTTATCTCTCAGTTGTTTGGCTGACCAGGGCACTCGTGGCATCACTGTATATGGCGTCCTTCTCTGTCATCTCTCGGTTGTTTGGCTGACCTGGGCATTCGTAACATCACTGTATATGGCGTCTTTCTCTGTCATCTCTCATTTGTTTGGCTGACCTGGGCACTTGTAGCATCACTGTATATGGCATTCTTGTCTGTCATCTCTCGGTTGTTTGGCTGACCTGGGCACTCGTAAACACCCAACTAGGAAACGAGGAATCTCTCACAGTTGTTTGGCTGACCTGGGCACTCGTAGCATCACTGTATATGGCGTCCTTCTCTGTCACCTCTCACAGTTGTTTGCCTCACCTGGGCACTCGTAGCATAACTGTATATGGCATCCTTCTCTGTCATCTCTCAGTTGTTTGGCTGACCTGGGCACTCGTAGCATCACTGTATATGGCGTCCTTCTCTGTCATCTCTCACAGTTGTTTGGCTGACCTGGAGACTCGTAGCATCACTGTATATGGCGTCCTTCTCTGTCATCTCTCACTGTTTTTGGCTGACCTAGGCACCTCGCAGCATCACTGTATATGGCGTCCTTCTCTGTCATCTCTACAGTTGTTTGGCTGATCTTAGGAACTCCTGTAGCATCACTGTATATGGCGTCCTTCTCTCATCCCCACAGTTGTTTCAGCTGACCTGCACCCCGTAGCATCACTGTATATGGCGTCCTTTCCTTTCATCTCTCTGCTGTTTGGCTGACCTAGGCACTGTAACATCTTGTAGTATATGGCGTCCTCATTGTCGCCCTCTCACAGTTGCTTGGCTGACCTGGGCACTCGTAGCATCACTGTATATGGCGTCCTTCTCTCAAGTCATCTCTCACAGTTGTTTTGCTGACCTCGGCACTCGTAGCATCACTTTATATGGAGTCCTTCACTGTCATCTCTCACAGTTGTTTGGCTGATCTGGGCACTCGTAGCATCACTGTATATGGCGTCCTTCACTCTCATCCCTCACAGTTGTTAGGCGGACCTGGGCACTCGTAGCATCACTGTATATGGCGTCCTTCTCTGTCATATCTCGGTTGTTTGGCTGACCTGGGCACTCATAAACACACAACTATGAAACGAGGAATCTCTCACAGTTGTTTGGCTGACCTGGGCACTCGTAGCATCACTGTATATGGCTTCCTTCTCTGTCACCTCTCACAGTTGTTTGCCTGACTTGGGCACTCGTAGCATCACTGTATATGGCATCCTTCTCTCTCATCTCTCACAGTTGTTTGGCTGATCTAGGCACTCGTAGCATCACTGTATGTGGCGTTCTTCTCTGTCATCTCTCACAGTTGTTTGGCTGACCTGGGGACTCGTAGCATCACTGTATGTGGCGTCCTTCTCTGTCATCTCTCACAGTTTTTTGGCTGACCTAGGCACTCGTAGCATCACTGTATATGGCGTCCTTCTCTGTCATCTCTCACAGTTGTTTGGCTGACCTGGGCACTCGTAACATCACTGTATATGGCGTCCTCCTCTGTCATCTCTCACAGTTGTTTGGCTGAACTGGGCACTCGTAGCATCACTGTATAAGGCGTCCGTCTCTATCTTCTCAAACAATTGTTTGGCTGACCTGGGCTCTCGTAACATCACTGTATGTGGCGTTCTTCTCTGTCATCTCTCACAGTTGTTTGGCTGACCTGGGCACTCGTAGCATCACAGTATGTGGCGTCCGTCTCTATCTTCTCTAACAATTGTTTGGCTGACCTGGGCACTCGTAACATCACTGTATATGGCGTCCTACTCTGTCATCCCTCACAGTTGTTTGGCTGACCTAGGCACTCGTAGCATCACTGTATATGGCGTCCTTCAGTGTCATCTCTCACAGTTGTTTGGCTGACCTGGGCACTCGTAGCATCACTGTATATGGCGTCCTTCTCTGTTAACTCTCAGTTGTTTGGCTGACCTGCACTCGTGGTATCACCAGAGCATAGGCGTCCTTTCTCTGTCATCTCTCGGTTGTTTGGCTGACCTGCACTCCAACATCACCAAGTCTTCTCTCTGTCATCTCTCATTTGTTTGGCTGAACTGGGCACTGTAGCCATCACTGTATATGTATCCTCGTCTGCTCTGCCCCTGGTTGTTTGGTTGACCTGGGCACTTCACATAAAACACACACAACTATGGTTCGAGTGAATCTCCCTCACAGTTGTTTGGCTGACCTGGCCTGTAGTACTCCACTTGTATTTGGCGTCCTTCTCTATCATCTCTCACAGTTGTTTGGCTGACCTGCGCACTCGTAACATCACTGTATATGGTGTCCTTTTCTCTCATCTCTCACAGTTGTTTGGCTTTCCTAGGCACTCGTAGCATCACTGTATATGGCGTCCTTCACTGTCATCTCTCACAGTTGTTTGGCTGACTTTGGGGACTGTAGTATCACTTGTATGTGTATGTCCTTCTCTGTCATCTCTCACAGTATTTTTATTGACTCCAGTACTGCAGTATCGCCTGTATATATGTCCTTCACTGTCATCTCTCACGGTTGCCAGCCGACCTGGGCACTCGTAAACACTGTATATGGCGTCCTTTCTCTCTGTCATCTCGGTGCTGTTTGGCTGAACTGGGCACTCGTAGCATCACTGTATGCGTTCTTTTCTCTGTCATCTCTCTCACAGTTAGCTTCAGCTGGACCTGGCACTCGTAACATCACTGTATATAGCGTCCTTCTCTATCATCTCTAACAGTTGTTTGGCTGACCTGGGCACTCGTAACATCACTGTATATGGCGTCCTTCTATCTCATCTCTCACAGTTGTTTGGCTGACCTAGGCACTCGTACCATCACTGTATATGGCGTCCTTCATTGTTATCTCTCACAGTTGTTTGTCTGACCTGGGCACTCGTAGCATCACTGTAAATGGCGTCCTTCTCTGTCATCTCTCACAGTTGTTTGGCTGACCTGGGCACACGTAATATCACTGTATATAGCGTCCTTCTCTGTCATCTCTCACAGTTGTATGGCTGACCTGGGCACTCGTAGTATCACTGTATATGGCGTCCTTCTCTGTCATCTCTCACGGTTGTTTGGCTGACCTGGGCACATGTAATATCACTGTATATAGCGCCCTTCTCTGTCATCTCTCACAGTTGTATGGCTGACCTGGGCACTCGTAATATCACTGTATATAGCGTCCTTCTCTGTCATCTCTCACAGTTGTTTGGCTGACCTGGGCACTCGTAGCATCACAGTATATGGCGTCCTTCTCTGTCTTCTCTCACAGTTGTTTGGCTGACCTAGGCACTCGTAGCATCACTGTATGTGGCGTTCTTCTCTGTCTTCTCTTACAGTTGTTTGGCTGACCTGGGCACTCGTAGCATCACTGTATGTGGCGTCCTTCTCTGTCTTCTCTCACAGTTGTTTGGCTGACCTAGGCACTCGTAGCATCACTGTATGTGGCGTTCTTCTCTGTCTTCTCTCACAGTTGTTTGGCTGACCTGGGCACTCGTAGCATCACTGTATATGGCGTCCTTCTCTGTCTTCTCTCACAGTTGTTTGGCTGACCTGGGCACTCGTAGCATCACTGTATGTGGCGTTCTTCTCTGTCTTCTCTCACAGTTGTTTGGCTGACCAGGGCACTCGTAGCATCACAGTATATGGCGTCCTTCTCTGTCTTCTCTCACAGTTGTTTGGCTGACCTAGGCACTCGTAGCATCACAGTATATGGCGTCCTTCTCTGTCTTCTCTCACAGTTGTTTGGCTGACCTGGGCACTCGTAGCATCACTGTATATGGCGTCCTTCTCTATCATCTCTAACAGTTGTTTGGCTGGCCTGGGCACTCGTAGCATCACAGTATATGGCGTCCTTCTCTATCATCTCTAACAGTTGTTTGGCTGACCTGGGGACTCGTAACATCACTGTATAATGCGTCCTTCTCTCTCATCTCTCACAGTTGTTTGGCTGACCTAGGCACTCGTACCATCACTGTATATGGCGTCCTTCATTGTCATCTCTCACAGTTGTTTGTCTGACCTGGGCACTCGTAGCATCACTGTAAATGGCGTCCTTCTCTGTCATCTCTCACAGTTGTTTGGCTGACCTAGGCACTCGTAACATCACTGTATATGGCCTCCTTCACTGTCATCTCTCACAGTTGTTTGGCTGACCTGGGCACTCGTAGCATCACTGTATATGGCGTCCTTCTCTGTCAACTCTCACAGTTGTTTGCCTGACCTGGGCACTCGTAGCATCACTGTATATGGCTTCCTTCTCTGTCATCTCCCACGGTTGTTTGGCTGACCTGGGCACTCGTAACATCACTGTATATGGCATCCTTCTCTCTCATCTCTCACAGTTGTTTGGCTGACCTAGGCACTCGTAGCATCACTGTATATGGCGTCCTTCACTGTCATCTCTCACAGTTGTTTGTCTGACCTGGGCACTCGTAGCATCACTGTATATGGCGTCCTTCTCTGTCATCTATCACAGTTGTTTGGCTGACCTAGGCACTCGTAACATCACAGTATATGGCGTCCTTCACTGTCATCTCTCACAGTTGTTTGCCTGACCTGGGCACTCGTAGCATCACTGTATATGGCGTCCTTCTCTGTCATCTCTCACAGTTGTTTTGCTGACCTCGGCACTCGTAGCATCACTTTATATGGCGTCCT
Source organism: Paraescarpia echinospica (assembly GCA_020002185.1). Lineage (NCBI taxonomy): Eukaryota > Metazoa > Annelida > Polychaeta > Sabellida > Siboglinidae > Paraescarpia > Paraescarpia echinospica. The sequence continues at coordinate 14,192 of JAHLWY010006302.1, read as the reverse complement.
TCACTGTCATCTCTCACAGATGTTTGGCTGATCTGGGCACTCGTAGCATCACTGTATATGGCGTCCTTCACTGTCATCTCTCACAGTTGTTAGGCGTACCTGGGCACTCGTAGCATCACTGTATATGGCGTCCTTCTCTGTCATATCTCGGTTGTTTGGCTGACCTGGGCACTCGTAACATCACTGTATATGGCGTCCTTCTCTGTCATCTCTCATTTGTTTGGCTGACCTGGGCACTCGTAGCATCACAGTATATGGTATCCTTGTCTGTCATCTCTCGGTTGTTTGGCTGACCTGGGCACTCATAAACACACAACTATGAAACGAGGAATCTCTCACAGTTGTTTGGCTGACCTGGGCTCTCGTAGCATCACTGTATATGGCTTCCTTCTCTGTCACCTCTCACAGTTGTTTGCCTGACCTGGGCACTCGTAGCATCACTGTATATGGCATCCTTCTCTCTCATCTCTCACAGTTGTTTGGCTGATCTAGGCACTCGTAGCATCACTGTATGTGGCGTTCTTCTCTGTCATCTCTCACAGTTGTTTGGCTGACCTGGGGACTCGTAGCATCACTGTATGTGGCGTCCTTCTCTGTCATCTTTCACAGATTTTTGGCTGACCTAGGCACTCGTAGCATCACTGTATATGGCGTCCTTCACTGTCATCTCTCACGGTTGTTTGGCTGACCTGGGCACTCGTAACATCACTGTATATGGCGTCCTTCTCTGTCATGTCTCACAGTTGTTTGGCTGAACTGGGCACTCGTAGCATCACTGTATGTGGCGTTCTTCTCTGCCATCTCTCACAGTTGTTTGGCTGACCTGGGCACTCGTAGCATCACAGTATGTGGCGTCCGTCTCTATCTTCTCTAACAATTGTTTGGCTGACCTGGGCACTCATAACATCACTGTATATGGCGTCCTTCTCTGTCATCTCTCACAGTTGTTTGGCTGACCTAGGCACTCGTAGCATCACTGTATATGGCGTCCTTCTCTGTCATCTCTCACAGTTGTTTGGCTGACCTAGGCACTAGTAACATCACTGTATATGGCGTCCTTCACTGTCATCTCTCACAGTTGTTTGGCTGACCTGGGCACTCGTAGCATCACTGTATAAGGCGTCCTTCTCTGTCATCTCTCGCAGTTGTTTGGCTGATCTAGGGGCTCGAAGCATCAATGTATATGGCGTCCTTCTCTATCATCTCTCACAGTTGTTTTGCTGAACTAGGCACTCTTAGCATCACTTTATATGGAGTCCTTCACTGTCATCTCTCACAGTTGTTTGGCTGACCTGGGCACACGTAGCATCACTGTATATGGCGTCCTTCTCTGTTATCTCTCAGTTGTTTGGCTGACCAGGGCACTCGTGGCATCACTGTATATGGCGTCCTTCTCTGTCATCTCTCGGTTGTTTGGCTGACCTGGGCATTCGTAACATCACTGTATATGGCGTCTTTCTCTGTCATCTCTCATTTGTTTGGCTGACCTGGGCACTTGTAGCATCACTGTATATGGCATTCTTGTCTGTCATCTCTCGGTTGTTTGGCTGACCTGGGCACTCGTAAACACCCAACTAGGAAACGAGGAATCTCTCACAGTTGTTTGGCTGACCTGGGCACTCGTAGCATCACTGTATATGGCGTCCTTCTCTGTCACCTCTCACAGTTGTTTGCCTCACCTGGGCACTCGTAGCATAACTGTATATGGCATCCTTCTCTGTCATCTCTCAGTTGTTTGGCTGACCTGGGCACTCGTAGCATCACTGTATACGGCGTCCTTCTCTGTCATGTCTCACAGTTGTTTGGCTGATCTAGGGACTCGTAGCAACACTGTATATGGCGTCCTTCTCTGTCTTCTCTCACAGTTGTTTGGCTGGCCTAGGCACTCGTAGCATCACTATATATGGCGTCCTTCTCTGTCATCTCTTACAGTTGTTTGGCTGATCTAGGAACTCGTAGCATCACTGTATATGGCGTCCTTCTCTATCATCTCTCACAGTTGTTTGGCTGACCTGGGCACTCGTAGCATCACTGTATATGGCGTCCTTCTCTTTCATCTCTCTCAGTTGTTTGGCTGACCTAGGCACTCGTAACATCACAGTATATGGCGTCCTTCATTGTCATCTCTCACAGTTGTTTGGCTGACCTGGGCACTCGTAGCATCACTGTATATGGCGTCCTTCTCTGTCATCTCTCACAGTTGTTTTGCTGACCTTGGCACTCGTAGCATCACTTTATATGGCGTCCTTCACTGTCATCTCTCACAGTTGTTTGGCTGATCTGGGCACTCGTAGCATCACTGTATATGGCGTCCTTCACTGTTATCTCTCACAGTTGTTAGGCGGACCTGGGCACTCGTAGCATCACTGTATATGGCGTCCTTCTCTGTCATATCTCGGTTGTTTGGCTGACCTGGGCACTCATAAACACACAACTATGAAACGAGGAATCTCTCACAGTTGTTTGGCTGACCTGGGCACTCGTAGCATCACTGTATATGGCTTCCTTCTCTGTCACCTCTCACAGTTGTTTGCCTGACCTGGGCACTCGTAGCATCACTGTATATGGCATCCTTCTCTCTCATCTCTCACAGTTGTTTGGCTGATCTAGGCATTCGTAGCATCACTGTATGTGGCGTTCTTCTCTGTCATCTCTCACAGTTGTTTGGCTGACCTGGGGACTCGTAGCATCACTGTATGTGGCTTCCTTCTCTGTCATCTCTCATAGTTTTTTGGCTGACCTAGGCACTCGTAGCATCACTGTATATGGCGACCTTCACTGTCATCTCTCACGGTTGTTTGGCTGACCTGGGCACTCGTAACATCACTGTATATGGCGTCCTTCTCTGTCATCTCTCACAGTTGTTTGGCTGAACTGGGCACTCGTAGCATCACTGTATAAGGCGTCCGTCTCTATCTTCTCAAACAATTGTTTGGCTGACCTGGGCTCTCGTAACATCACTGTATGTGGCGTTCTTCTCTGTCATCTCTCACAGTTGTTTGGCTGACCTGGGCACTCGTAGCATCACAGTATGTGGCGTCCGTCTCTATCTTCTCTAACAATTGTTTGGCTGACCTGGGCACTCGAAGCATCACTGCATATGGCGTCCTTCTCTGTCATCTCTCACAGTTGTTTTGCTGAACTAGGCACTCTTAGCATCACTTTATATGGAGTCCTTCACTGTCATCTCTCACAGTTGTTTGGCTGACCTGGGCACTCGTAGCATCACTGTATATGGCGTCCTTCTCTGTTAACTCTCAGTTGTTTGGCTGACCTGGGCACTCGTGGCATCACTGTATATGGCGTCCTTCTCTGTCATCTCTCGGTTGTTTGGCTGACCTGGGCACTCGTAACATCACTGTATATGGCGTCCTTCTCTGTCATCTCTCATTTGTTTGGCTGAACTGGGCACTCGTAGCATCACTGTATATGGTATCCTTGTCTGTCATCTCTCGGTTGTTTGGCTGACCTGGGCACTCATAAACACACAACTATGAAACGAGGAATCTCTCACAGTTGTTTGGCTGACCTGGGCTCTCGTAGCATCACTGTATATGGCTTCCTTCTCTGTCACCTCTCACAGTTGTTTGCCTGACTTGGGCACTCGTAGCATCACTGTATATGGCATCCTTCTCTCTCATCTATCACCGTTGTTTGGCTGATCTAGGCACTCGTAGCATCACTGTATGTGGCGTTCTTCTCTGTCATCTCTCACAGTTGTTTGGCTGACCTGGGGACTCGTAGCATCACTGTATGTGGCGTCCTTCTCTGTCATCTCTCACAGTTGTTTGGCTGACCTGGGCACTCGTAGCATCACTGTATATGGCGTCCTTCACTTTCATCTCTCACGGTTGTTTGGCTGACCTGGGCACTCGTAACATCACTGTATATGGCGTCCTTCTTTGTCATCTCTCACAGTTGTTTGGCTGAACTGGGCACTCGTAGCATCACTGTATGTGGCGTTCTTCTCTGTCATCTCTCACAGTTGTTTGGCTGACCTGGGCACTCGTAGCATCACAGTATGTGGCGTCCGTCTCTATCTTCTCTAACAATTGTTTGGCTGACCTGGGCACTCTTAACATCACTGTATATGGCGTCCTTCTCTGTCATCTCTCACAGTTGTTTGGCTGACCTAGGCACTCGTACCATCACTGTATATGGCGTCCTTCATTGTTATCTCTCACAGTTGTTTGTCTGACCTGGGCACTCGTAGCATCACTGTAAATGGCGTCCTTCTCTGTCATCTCTCACAGTTGTTTGGCTGACCTGGGCACACGTAATATCACTGTATATAGCGTCCTTCTCTGTCATCTCTCACAGTTGTATGGCTGACCTGGGCACTCGTAGTATCACTGTATATGGCGTCCTTCTCTGTCATCTCTCACGGTTGTTTGGCTGACCTGGGCACATGTAATATCACTGTATATAGCGCCCTTCTCTGTCATCTCTCACAGTTGTATGGCTGACCTGGGCACTCGTAATATCACTGTATATAGCGTCCTTCTCTGTCATCTCTCACAGTTGTTTGGCTGACCTGGGCACTCGTAGCATCACAGTATATGGCGTCCTTCTCTGTCTTCTCTCACAGTTGTTTGGCTGACCTAGGCACTCGTAGCATCACTGTATGTGGCGTTCTTCTCTGTCTTCTCTTACAGTTGTTTGGCTGACCTGGGCACTCGTAGCATCACTGTATGTGGCGTCCTTCTCTGTCTTCTCTCACAGTTGTTTGGCTGACCTAGGCACTCGTAGCATCACTGTATGTGGCGTTCTTCTCTGTCTTCTCTCACAGTTGTTTGGCTGACCTGGGCACTCGTAGCATCACTGTATATGGCGTCCTTCTCTGTCTTCTCTCACAGTTGTTTGGCTGACCTGGGCACTCGTAGCATCACTGTATGTGGCGTTCTTCTCTGTCTTCTCTCACAGTTGTTTGGCTGACCAGGGCACTCGTAGCATCACAGTATATGGCGTCCTTCTCTGTCTTCTCTCACAGTTGTTTGGCTGACCTAGGCACTCGTAGCATCACAGTATATGGCGTCCTTCTCTGTCTTCTCTCACAGTTGTTTGGCTGACCTGGGCACTCGTAGCATCACTGTATATGGCGTCCTTCTCTATCATCTCTAACAGTTGTTTGGCTGGCCTGGGCACTCGTAGCATCACAGTATATGGCGTCCTTCTCTATCATCTCTAACAGTTGTTTGGCTGACCTGGGGACTCGTAACATCACTGTATAATGCGTCCTTCTCTCTCATCTCTCACAGTTGTTTGGCTGACCTAGGCACTCGTACCATCACTGTATATGGCGTCCTTCATTGTCATCTCTCACAGTTGTTTGTCTGACCTGGGCACTCGTAGCATCACTGTAAATGGCGTCCTTCTCTGTCATCTCTCACAGTTGTTTGGCTGACCTAGGCACTCGTAACATCACTGTATATGGCGTCCTTCACTGTCATCTCTCACAGTTGTTTGGCTGACCTGGGCACTCGTAGCATCACTGTATATGGCGTCCTTCTCTGTCAACTCTCACAGTTGTTTGCCTGACCTGGGCACTCGTAGCATCACTGTATATGGCTTCCTTCTCTGTCATCTCCCACGGTTGTTTGGCTGACCTGGGCACTCGTAACATCACTGTATATGGCATCCTTCTCTCTCATCTCTCACAGTTGTTTGGCTGACCTAGGCACTCGTAGCATCACTGTATATGGCGTCCTTCACTGTCATCTCTCACAGTTGTTTGTCTGACCTGGGCACTCGTAGCATCACTGTATATGGCGTCCTTCTCTGTCATCTATCACAGTTGTTTGGCTGACCTAGGCACTCGTAACATCACAGTATATGGCGTCCTTCACTGTCATCTCTCACAGTTGTTTGCCTGACCTGGGCACTCGTAGCATCACTGTATATGGCGTCCTTCTCTGTCATCTCTCACAGTTGTTTTGCTGACCTCGGCACTCGTAGCATCACTTTATATGGCGTCCTTCACTGTCATCTCTCACAGATGTTTGGCTGATCTGGGCACTCGTAGCATCACTGTATATGGCGTCCTTCACTGTCATCTCTCACAGTTGTTAGGCGTACCTGGGCACTCGTAGCATCACTGTATATGGCGTCCTTCTCTGTCATATCTCGGTTGTTTGGCTGACCTGGGCACTCGTAACATCACTGTATATGGCGTCCTTCTCTGTCATCTCTCATTTGTTTGGCTGACCTGGGCACTCGTAGCATCACAGTATATGGTATCCTTGTCTGTCATCTCTCGGTTGTTTGGCTGACCTGGGCACTCATAAACACACAACTATGAAACGAGGAATCTCTCACAGTTGTTTGGCTGACCTGGGCTCTCGTAGCATCACTGTATATGGCTTCCTTCTCTGTCACCTCTCACAGTTGTTTGCCTGACCTGGGCACTCGTAGCATCACTGTATATGGCATCCTTCTCTCTCATCTCTCACAGTTGTTTGGCTGATCTAGGCACTCGTAGCATCACTGTATGTGGCGTTCTTCTCTGTCATCTCTCACAGTTGTTTGGCTGACCTGGGGACTCGTAGCATCACTGTATGTGGCGTCCTTCTCTGTCATCTTTCACAGATTTTTGGCTGACCTAGGCACTCGTAGCATCACTGTATATGGCGTCCTTCACTGTCATCTCTCACGGTTGTTTGGCTGACCTGGGCACTCGTAACATCACTGTATATGGCGTCCTTCTCTGTCATGTCTCACAGTTGTTTGGCTGAACTGGGCACTCGTAGCATCACTGTATGTGGCGTTCTTCTCTGCCATCTCTCACAGTTGTTTGGCTGACCTGGGCACTCGTAGCATCACAGTATGTGGCGTCCGTCTCTATCTTCTCTAACAATTGTTTGGCTGACCTGGGCACTCGTAACATCACTGTATATGGCGTCCTTCTCTGTCATCTCTCACAGTTGTTTGGCTGACCTAGGCACTCGTAGCATCACTGTATATGGCGTCCTTCTCTGTCATCTCTCACAGTTGTTTGGCTGACCTAGGCACTAGTAACATCACTGTATATGGCGTCCTTCACTGTCATCTCTCACAGTTGTTTGGCTGACCTGGGCACTCGTAGCATCACTGTATAAGGCGTCCTTCTCTGTCATCTCTCGCAGTTGTTTGGCTGATCTAGGGGCTCGAAGCATCAATGTATATGGCGTCCTTCTCTATCATCTCTCACAGTTGTTTTGCTGAACTAGGCACTCTTAGCATCACTTTATATGGAGTCCTTCACTGTCATCTCTCACAGTTGTTTGGCTGACCTGGGCACACGTAGCATCACTGTATATGGCGTCCTTCTCTGTTATCTCTCAGTTGTTTGGCTGACCTGGGCACTCGTGGCATCACTGTATATGGCGTCCTTCTCTGTCATCTCTCGGTTGTTTGGCTGACCTGGGCATTCGTAACATCACTGTATATGGCGTCCTTCTCTGTCATCTCTCATTTGTTTGGCTGACCTGGGCACTTGTAGCATCACTGTATATGGCATTCTTGTCTGTCATCTCTCGGTTGTTTGGCTGACCTGGGCACTCGTAAACACCCAACTAGGAAACGAGGAATCTCTCACAGTTGTTTGGCTGACCTGGGCACTCGTAGCATCACTGTATATGGCGTCCTTCTCTGTCACCTCTCACAGTTGTTTGCCTCACCTGGGCACTCGTAGCATAACTGTATATGGCATCCTTCTCTGTCATCTCTCAGTTGTTTGGCTGACCTGGGCACTCGTAGCATCACTGTATACGGCGTCCTTCTCTGTCATGTCTCACAGTTGTTTGGCTGATCTAGGGACTCGTAGCAACACTGTATATGGCGTCCTTCTCTGTCTTCTCTCACAGTTGTTTGGCTGGCCTAGGCACTCGTAGCATCACTATATATGGCGTCCTTCTCTGTCATCTCTTACAGTTGTTTGGCTGATCTAGGAACTCGTAGCATCACTGTATATGGCGTCCTTCTCTATCATCTCTCACAGTTGTTTGGCTGACCTGGGCACTCGTAGCATCACTGTATATGGCGTCCTTCTCTTTCATCTCTCTCAGTTGTTTGGCTGACCTAGGCACTCGTAACATCACAGTATATGGCGTCCTTCATTGTCATCTCTCACAGTTGTTTGGCTGACCTGGGCACTCGTAGCATCACTGTATATGGCGTCCTTCTCTGTCATCTCTCACAGTTGTTTTGCTGACCTTGGCACTCGTAGCATCACTTTATATGGCGTCCTTCACTGTCATCTCTCACAGTTGTTTGGCTGATCTGGGCACTCGTAGCATCACTGTATATGGCGTCCTTCACTGTTATCTCTCACAGTTGTTAGGCGGACCTGGGCACTCGTAGCATCACTGTATATGGCGTCCTTCTCTGTCATATCTCGGTTGTTTGGCTGACCTGGGCACTCGTAACATCACTGTATATGGCGTCCTTCTCTGTCATCTCTCATTTGTTTGGCTGACCTGGGAACTCGTAGCATCACTGTATATGGTATCCTTGTCTGTCATCTCTCGGTTGTTTGGCTGACCTGGGCACTCATAAACACACATCTATGAAACGAGGAATCTCTCACAGTTGTTTGGCTGACCTGGGCACTCGTAGCATCACTGTATATGGCTTCCTTCTCTGTCACCTCTCACAGTTGTTTGCCTGACCTGGGCACTCGTAGCATCACTGTATATGGCATCCTTCTCTCTCATCTCTCACAGTTGTTTGGCTGATCTAGGCATTCGTAGCATCACTGTATGTGGCGTTCTTCTCTGTCATCTCTCACAGTTGTTTGGCTGACCTGGGGACTCGTAGCATCACTGTATGTGGCTTCCTTCTCTGTCATCTCTCATAGTTTTTTGGCTGACCTAGGCACTCGTAGCATCACTGTCTATGGCGACCTTCACTGTCATCTCTCACGGTTGTTTGGCTGACCTGGGCACTCGTAACATCACTGTATATGGCGTCCTTCTCTGTCATCTCTCACAGTTGTTTGGCTGAACTGGGCACTCGTGGCATCACTGTATAAGGCGTCCGTCTCTATCTTCTCAAACAATTGTTTGGCTGACCTGGGCTCTCGTAACATCACTGTATGTGGCGTTCTTCTCTGTCATCTCTCACAGTTGTTTGGCTGACCTGGGCACTCGTAGCATCACAGTATGTGGCGTCCGTCTCTATCTTCTCTAACAATTGTTTGGCTGACCTGGGCACTCGAAGCATCACTGCATATGGCGTCCTTCTCTGTCATCTCTCACAGTTGTTTTGCTGAACTAGGCACTCTTAGCATCACTTTATATGGAGTCCTTCACTGTCATCTCTCACAGTTGTTTGGCTGACCTGGGCACTCGTAGCATCACTGTATATGGCGTCCTTCTCTGTTATCTCTCAGTTGTTTGGCTGACCTGGGCACTCGTGGCATCACTGTATATGGCATCCTTCTCTGTCATCTCTCGGTTGTTTGGCTGACCTGGGCATTCGTAACGTCACTGTATATGGCGTCCTTCTCTGTCATCTCTCATTTGTTTGGCTGACCTGGGCACTTGTAGCATCACTGTATATGGCATTCTTGTCTGTCATCTCTCGGTTGTTTGGCTGACCTGGGCACTCGTAAACACCCAACTAGGAAACGAAGAATCTCTCACAGTTGTTTGGCTGACCTGGGCACTCGTAGCATCACTGTATATGGCGTCCTTCTCTGTCACCTCTCACAGTTGTTTGCCTGACCTGGGCACTCGTAGCATCACTGTATATGGCATCCTTCTCTGTCATCTCTCAGTTGTTTGGTTGACCTGGGCACTCGTAGAATCACTGTATATGGCGTCCTTCTCTGTCATCTCTAACAGTTGTATGGCTGACCTAGACATTCGTAGCATCACTGTATATGGCGTCCTTCTCTGTCATCTCTCAGTTGTTTGGCTGACCTGGGCACTCGTAGCATCACTGTATACGGCGTCCTTCTCTGTCATGTCTCACAGTTGTTTGGCTGATCTAGGGACTCGTAGCAACACTGTATATGGCGTCCTTCTCTGTCTTCTCTCACAGTTGTTTGGCTGACCTAGGCACTCGTAGCATCACTGTATATGGCGTCCTTCTCTGTCATCTCTCTCAGTTGTTTGGCTGACCTAGGCACTCGTAGCATCACTGTATATGGCGTCCTACACTGTCATCTCTCACGGTTGTTTGGCTGACCTGGGCACTCGTAATATCACTGTATATGGCGTCCTCCTCTGTCATCTCTCACAGTTGTTTGGCTGAACTGGGCACTCGTAGCATCACTGTATGTGGCGTTCTTCTCTCTCATCTCTAACAGTTGTTTGGCTGACCTGGGCACTCGTAGCATCACAGTATATGGCGTCCTTCTCTATCTTCTCTAACAGTTGTTTGGCTGACCTGGGCACTCGTAACATCACTGTATATGGCGTCCTTCTCTGTCATATCTCACATTTGTTTGGCTGACCTAGGCACTCGTAGCATCACTGTATATGGCGTCCTTCAGTGTCATCTCTCACAGTTGTTTGGCTGAACTGGGCACTCGTAGCATCACTGTATATGGCGTCCTTCTCTGTCATCTCTCACAGTTGTTTGGCTGACCTAGGCACTCGTAACATCACTGTATATGGCGTCCTTCACTGTCATCTTTCACAGTTGTTTGGCTGACCTGGGCATTCGTAGCATCACTGTATATGGCGTCCTTCTCTGTCATCTCTCAGAGTTGTTTGGATGATCTAGGGACTCGTAGCATCACTGTATATGGCGTCCTTCTCTATCTTCTCTCACTGTTGTTTTGCTGACCTAGGCACTCGTAGCATCACTTTATATGGCGTCCTTCACTGTCACCTCTCACAGTTGTTTGGCTGACCTGGGCTCTCGTAGCATCACTGTATATGGCGTCCTTCTCTGTTATCTCTCAGTTGTTTGGCTGACCTGGGCACTCGTGGCATCACTGTATATGGCGTCCTTCTCTGTCATCTCTCGTTTGTTTGGCTGACCTGCGCACTCGTAACATCACTGTATATGGCGTCCTTCTCTGTCATCTCTCATTTGTTTGGCTGACCTGGGCACTTGTAGCATCACTCTATATGGCATTCTTGTCTGTCATCTCTCGGTTGTTTGGCTGACTTGGGCACTCGTAGCATCACTGTATGTGGCGTTCTTCTCTGTCATCTCTCACAGTTGTTTGGCTGACCTGGGCACTCGTAGCATCACAGTATGTGGCGTCCTTCTCTATCTTCTCTAACAATTGTTTGGCTGACCTGGGCACTCGTAACATCACTGTATATGGCGTCCTTCTCTGTCATCTCTCACAATTGTTTGGCTGACCTAGGCACTCGTAGCATCACTGTATATGGCGTCCTTCTCTGTCATCTCTCTGTTGTTTGGCTGACCTGGGCACTCGTAGCATCACTGTATACGGCGTCCTTCTCTGTCATGTCTCACAGTTGTTTGGCTGATCTAGGGACTCGTAGCAACACTGTATATGGCGTCCTTCTCTGTCTTTTCTCACAGTTGTTTGGCTGACCTAGGTACTCGTAGCATCACTGTATATGGCGTCCTTCTCTGTCATCTCTCACAGTTGTTTGGCTGATCTAGGAACTCGTAGCATCACTGTATATGGCGTCCTTCTCTATCATCTCTCATAGTTGTTTGGCTGACCTGGGCACTCGTAGCATCACTGTATATGGCGTCCTTCTCTGTCATCTCTCTCAGTTGTTTGGCTGACCTGGGGACTCGTAGCATCACTGTATATGGCGTCCTTCTCTGTCATCTCTCACAGTTTTTTGGCTGACCTAGGCACTCGTAGCATCACTGTATATGGCGTCCTTCACTGTCATCTCTCACGGTTGTTTGGCTGACCTGGGCACTCGTAACATCACTGTATATGGCGTCCTCCTCTGTCATCTCTCACAGTTGTTTGGCTGAACTGGGCACTCGTAGCATCACTGTATGTGGCGTTCTTCTCTGTCATCTCTAACAGTTGTTTGGCTGACCTGGGCATTCGTAGCATCACAGTATATGGCGTCTTTCTCTATCTTCTCTAACAGTTGTTTGGCTGACCTGGGCACTCGTAACATCACTGTATATGGCGTCCTTCTCTGTCATCTCTCACATTTGTTTGGCTGACCTAGGCACTCGTAGCATCACTGTATATGGCGTCCTTCAGTGTCATCTCTCACAGTTGTTTGGCTGACCTGGGCACTCGTAGCATCACTGTATATGGCGGCCTTCTCTGTCATCTCTCACAGTTGTTTGGCTGACCTAGGCACTCGTAACATCACTGTATATGGCGTCCTTCTCTGTCATCTCTCATTTGTTTGGCTGACCTGGGCACTCGTAGCATCACTGTATATGGTATCCTTGTCTGTCATCTCTCGGTTTTTTGGCTGACCTGGGCACTCATAAACACACAACTATGAAACGAGGAATCTCTCACAGTTGTTTGGCTGACCTGGGCACTCGTAGCATCACTGTATATGGCTTCCTTCTCTGTCACCTCTCACAGTTGTTTGCCTGACCTGGGCACTCGTAGCATCACTGTATATGAAATCCTTCCCTCTCATCTCTCACAGTTGTTTGGCTGATCTAGGCACTCGTAGCATCACTGTATGTGGCGTTCTTCTCTGTCATCTCTCACAGTTGTTTGGCTGACCTGGGGACTCGTAACATCACTGTATGTGGCGTCCTTCTCTGTCATCTCTCACAGTTTTTTGGCTGACCTACGCACTCGTAGCATCACTGTATATGGCGTCCTTCACTGTCATCTCTCACGGTTGTTTGGCTGACCTGGGCACTCGTAACATCACTGTATATGGCGTCCTTCTCTGTCATCTCTCACAGTTGTTTGGCTGAACTGGGCACTCGTAGCATCACTGTATGTGGCGTTCTTCTCTGTCATCTCTCACAGTTGTTTGGCTGACCTGGGCACTCGTAGCATCACAGTATGTGGCGCCCGTCTCTATCTTCTCTAACAATTGTTTGGCTGACCTGGGCACTCGTAACATCACTGTATATGGCGTCCTTCTCTGTCATCTCTCACAGTTTTTTGGCTGACCTAGGCACTCGTACCATCACTGTATATGGCGTCCTTCAGTGTCATCTCTCACAGTTGTTTGGCTGACCTGGGCACTCGTAGCATCACTGTATATGGCGTCCTTCTCTGTCATCTCTCACAGTTGTTTGGCTGACCTAGGCACTCGTAACATCACTGTATATGGCGTCCTTCACTGTCATCTTTCACAGTTGTTTGGCTGACCTGGGCATTCGTAGCATCACTGTATATGGCGTCCTTCTCTCTCATCTCTCAGAGTTGTTTGGATGATCTAGGGACTCGTAGCATCACTGTATATGGCGTCCTTCTCTATCTTCTCTCACAGTTGTTTTGCTGACCTAGGCACTCGTAGCATCACTTTATATGGCTACCTTCACTGTCATCTCTCACAGTTGTTTGGCTGACCTGGGCTCTCGTAGCATCACTGTATATGGCGTCCTTCTCTGTTATCTCTCAGTTGTTTGGCTGACCTGGGCACTCGTAGCATCACTGTATATGACGTCCTTCTCTGTCATCTCTCACAGTTGTTTGGCTGACCTAGGCACTCGTAACATCACTGTATATGGCGTCCTTCTCTGTCATCTCTCACAGTTGTTTGGCTGACCTAGGCACTCGTAACATCACTGTATATGGCGTCCTTCACTGTCATCTCTCACAGTTGTTTGGCTGACCTGGGCACTCGTAGCATCACTGTATATGGCGTCCTTCTGTCATCTCTCACAGTTGTTTTGCTGACCTCGGCACTCGTAGCATCACTTTATATGGCGTCCTTCACTGTCATCTCTCACAGTTGTTTGGCTGACCTGGGCACTCGTAGCATCACTGTATAAGGCGTCCTTCTCTGTCATCTCTCACAGTTGTTTGGCTGATCTAGGGACTCGAAGCATCAATGTATATGGCGTCCTTCTCTATCATCTCTCACAGTTGTTTTGCTGAACTAGGCACTCTTAGCATCACTTTATATGGAGTCCTTCACTGTCATCTCTCACAGTTGTTTGGCTGACCTGGGCACTCGTGGCATCACTGTATATGGCGTCCTTCTCTGTCATCTCTCGGTTGTTTGGCTGACCTGGGCACTCGTAACATCACTGTATATGGCGTCCTTCTCTGTCATCTCTCATTTGTTTGGCTGACCTGGGCACTTGTAGCATCACTGTATATGGCATTC